>JBBBDQ010002102.1:462500-535000 GCA_037127315.1 Ascarosepion bandense
TGATTTGTTGATTATCAGTCAGCTCTTCGATAGCTTTTTGATTAAAATTCTGCAATTTTTTTTTTTTTTTTTTTATAAGCGTTTCACCCCGAGCAAGGCATGTCACTGCCACTACTGTGCAGGGGGCTACGTAGAGAGGAGAAAGGCTGGTTAAATATAGGACATAACAGAGGGTGGGTGATAGGCGGGTGAGGATACCGAGAATGAGGGTTGGGTAGATGAGAGTGTTGTGAGAATAGTTGGGAGTTAGTGTGATAGGAGGTGTCTATTGACCCTACATTTAAACACCTGGAGATTGTAACTGTCGGGAAAGCAGAGTTGTGGAAGGGAGTTCCACAGGCGGGAAGCGCGAGAAAAGAAGCTGTTGGAGTAGAATTTACGGTTACATCTTATTTGTTTAACTGTAAAAGGGTGGGACCTAGTTGCTAATCTAGTATCTCGTGTAAATTCGTGCTTGGGCGGCACCAGTGATCTAAGCTCATCGGAGCAGAAGCCATGAAAGTACTTGTAGAAGAGGCACAGGGAAGCTACATCACGCCGGTGTGAGAGCGGCTGCAGCCGGTCTGCCAAGTTAGTATCAACCACGTTACAGATCCTCCTTTGTATTTTGTCAAGAAGCCCAAGGAGAGCAGCAGGGGCACCCAACCAGATATGGCAGCAATATTCAATACACGGGCGGATGGTAGATTTGTATATGTGCAGAATAGTTTCAGGTGGGAAAAATTTCCGGGCCCTGCACAGAGAGCCGACTTTCATAGCAGCAGATTTGGCAATGGATTCAATATAGTCATTCCATTTGAGGTCCGCCGAGAGTGTAAGGCCAAGGAGGCGTAGTATTTTACTCTCTGGGAGGCTAGCCTGTCCCATGCTAATGGGAGGTAGATGCGATAGTCTATGGTGGTTCTCGTCAAATTCTTGAGTGTGGATTTCCTTAGAGAAAAATTCCCCCAATCAGGGTGTTTTGCAGCGATCAGTCAGTTAAGTGCCATACGTGCTAAACGCTTAGGCGATCATGTCTCGAAAGAGATACGACTGACTGGGCAGATGATTCTCCCGCAGTAGGTTGCCATTGCTTTCTGCGGTAGATTGGTTGCCAGCCAAAGCTATAGAACCCAATCTGTCCTGCTATTTAACCTATAACTGGAGGGAAGAGATGGATTAATACCTTTCCCAAGGGTATTTGTGCGTAAGTGAATGCAACTGGAATTCGAACTCAGTTCCTCGATTTCTCGTTTCGAGTTGATATCCACTGCACCACAACGCACATCCAAAGAGCGAACTGCATCGACCGGGAATCGAACCCGGGCCGCCCTCGCGGCAGGCGAACATTCTACCACTGAACCACCGCCTGAAGGAGAATATAGCGTGTGGGATAGAACAGGCCAACCAAGTCAGAATTTTTATTTTTTTCCTGTGTTATTTTTCTTCGTGTCATGAAAAAGAATATTTGTGACTATGCTAAAACAGACCAATCGAGTTCCATTTTTTTGTTTTTTTTTTGTTTGTTTCCTTTTGCTGGACGTCGCTTTATGTTGTCCTAGACGAGAATATGATGGATGGAGTAGATGAGAGCAACCAAGTTCCAATTTTTTTCATCTGCGGTGAGGAAGAAAAGTGCATTCCTTTTAGTACAGCTTCGCCTCTAATAACCATTACACATGATGTCACCGTAGATTCTTTCAAACTTCCAGTTCTCAAAAGAATGCCAGAATGTAGACAAATTCTGTTTACCACACAATGAAAACGCTGGCTCTTGAAAATGACTGAGATGGCTGAAATTCCAATAACGCAATATGAACTTAGAATAGTTGTTCACAATTTCAAGAACAATGATGACTACGATATAAATAAGTTAGAAAACTACAATACAAGATTAAACATACAGACCATGTCGATTCTATTTAATCAAAATTGTTCACACACACACACACACACACACACACACACACACACACACACACACACACACACACACATACATATATATATATATATATATATATTCATTTGTAAACGACTTATTTCACTACCTTGGTTTCTACAATGAGTGGTGTCTTCAGGCGATTTTTAATAATTGGTTTTACCTTTAAGTAAAGGTAAAAACCAATGTAGCGAAAAACATCGTTTAAAAATGAAAAATATTCAAAAGTTCTACAATATAATTATATAGAACACTTTTTAATACAAATGTGTACTGGTCTAACGGTAACCCTTTTAGGACCAATAACTAAGTATTAAACAATCAATATATATATATATATATATATATATATATATATATATATAGAGAGAGAGAGAGAGAGAGAGAGAAAGAGAGTGAGTGAGATAGAGACCATTAATTGAAATATTTTCTTCTTCTATGTGCCGTGTCCCTTCAGGGCGTAGTTGTTCATGGCCTTCCACATCTCCGTATCGCTTATAGCTCTTAACATTCATTCTCTTGTCACCTCTCCCAAACACTGTCCTGCTATTCATCTGCTCAAGCCTATCAAGTAAGCCAGGCGCTGGTTTCCCACGTCGCTTTTTTCCTCTATTTGTCCTTTTACTATCAGATGCCCCAAGCCCCCCTTCCACATTACACGTTCCAGAAATATCAGCTGTCTCTCTCAGATGCTAATATAAGTTTCCTTTTCCTTTCCATCTTCTGCAAAACCTCATCGTTGCTTACATGTTCGGTCAATGATATCCTCAGCATCCTTCTGTAGAACCACATGTCGGTTGCTTCAAGACTTTCCTTCCTCTTTGATGAGATTTTCCTGCTTTTGCGCCATATTGAAGACATCACGTAACAATTCAGTATTATTTTCTTTGTTTCCAACAAAATTTTCCTCTCTGTTAATACCCCGCTTAGCTTTTAGAATCTTTCATTGGCCATCCAAATACGCCTTCGGATCTCAATTTAAGCTTTTTCGTCCTCTGTTAAAACACTTCTCAGACATTTAAATTTCTGTACCTGCTTGATTTCAGTATCCCCGACCTGTAGTTGGCATTTTGGGCTTCTCTTTTTATGTGTGTTGTGGTGCAGTAGATATCGACTCGGAACGATAAATCGGGGAGCCGAGTTCGAATTCCAGTTGAATTCCTTGCATTCACTTACGCACAAATACCCTTGGGAAAGGTATTAATCCATCTCTTTCCTCTAGTTGTGACTTAAATAATAGAAGAGACTAGGTTCTATAGCCTTGGCTGGCAACCAGTCTACAGCAGAAAGCAATGGTAATCTACTGCGGAATAATCTTCTGGCCAGTTAGTCATGTTTCTTATGATCGCTCAAGCGTGTATCACGTATGGCACTAACCGATTGGAGCAAAAAAATTGAAATGTAAATCAGCTAAATGCAGGCTAACGATAAATTTTTGAAAGCAGTGTTTAATGTGCTTCAGACAGAACTACATAAAGAGCAAATATTACTTCTTTTTTTTTTTTTTTGACCTTTCTAAAAACGTTTTTTCGTATCTTACTAAAAACATTTTTGGATCATACTAAAAATGTTCCAAGCATATACGGTAGTAAAAGTGTCATGCTGATAAAACGAGCATCGGTCGGTAACGTATTTGGTAACGTATGTACTTGGAACACTTTTAGTATGTTTGCGTCAAATCTAATTTTTACACGATCTACTTAGCCTTTGAAAAAAACAGTAGCTACTCACGCATCTACACATAGTTCATTCATTAATGAATTTGAAAACTCTCGGATACTGGTGTGTGTTTACATTGTATATACCACGCTAAAGTCAGCTTTCCTCTACCGAGAGCCCATAACTCAGAGGTAGAATCGCCGACTGATGTCAATTCGGTCGGTCTTGGCTAGAAGCAATCGGATGTCTAACCGTACTGATGAGCTGCGAGACAGATCTGTCTGCAGATGACTATATATATATTGTATATTTGGGAAACAACTCTTACTTTATACATGTTTCACTGAAAGCGACAAAGAAAGTATATACTATTTTCATTCAATTTTTAAAGTTTTTACCATTTTTCTATTTGTTGGGAGCGAAGATAGTTCGTAATCATTATTGTCGCTAATGCTTTCGACAAATTTATAACCCATTTTTAAGTGATTTGTTGTTATTGTTTTCTTTTCTTTTTTAGAATTATATCCATCCCATGCAATGCCTGAAAACTACTTGAGTTTTTTTTTTTTTTTATAAGCGTTTCACCCCGAGCAAGGCATGTCACTGCCACTACTGCGCAGGGGGCTACATAGAGTGGAGAAAGGATGATTAAATATAGGAAATGTCAAGGGGTGGGTGATAGGCGGGTAGGGATACCGAGAATGGTTAAATATAGGAAATGTCAGAGGGTGGGTGATAGGCGGGTAAGGATACCGAGAATGAGGGTTGGGTAGAGGAGAGTGTTCTGAGAATAATTGAGAGTTAGAGTGATAGAAGGTGTCTATTGACCCTACATTTAAACACCTGGAGATTGTAGCTGTCGGGAAAGCAGACTTGTGGAAGGGAGTTTCACAGGCGAGAAGCGTGAGAAAATAAGCTGTTGGGGTAGACTTTACGGTTACATCTTATCTGTTTAACTGTAAAAAGGTGGGACCTAGTTGCTAATCTAGTATCTCGTGTAAATTCCTGCTTAGGCGGCACCAGTGCTCTAAATTCATCGGAGCAGAAGCTGTGAAAGTACTTGTAGAAGAGGCAGAGGGAAGCCACATCACGCCGGTAAGAGAGTCGTTGCGGCCGGTCTGCCAAGTCAGTATCAACCACGTTACAGATCCTCCTTTGTATTTTGTCAAGAAGCCCAAGGAGAGCAGCAGGGGCACCCAACCAGATATGGCAGCAATATTCAATACACGGACGGAAGGTAGATTTGTATGAGTTATAAGGTTACAGAGTAAGAGGCACATTTTTTACTGATATATTGGAGAAGGATGTGCGTTGTGGTACAGTGGATATCGTCTCGGAACGAGAAATCGTGGAGCCGAGTTCGAATTCCAGTTGAATCCATTGTATTCACTTACGCGCAAATACCATTAGGAAAGGTATTAATCCGTCTCTTCCTTCCAGTTATGGGTTAAATAGCAGGACAGACTGGGTTCTATAGCCTTAGTTGGCAACCAGTCTACCGCAGAAAGCAATGGCAAACTACTGCGGGATAATCTTCTGTCCAGTCTGTCATGTTTCTTTCGAGACATGATTGTCCAAGCGTGTATCACGTATGGCACTTAACTGACTGATTGGAGAAGATAACTGTTAACCCATTTCTTGAAGAGGTTTAGATTGTTGTGATCGGGGAAGCATCCTCTTCACCAAATGGTTCGAAGGAAGAAGATGCTCGAGTGGAACTTACATCCCACAAATGGAATACGGACGGAATGAGAGTGGTTTGATACAATATGCAAAGAATGCCGGATCTTTGCTGTGAAGGTTAGAACTGGTGGAACTAAGGAATGGATTTCGTCTGAACACTTTCAATGGAAATCGTAATAGAGCGGCGAGGTGCTTGTGACATTTCAGGGGTTGTAGGGCTGAAAATAATTTATGATGCACACGGACGCAGAGACGTCTTTTGAACTTTGTCGCGACTAGAACGTGTAGACTGGGCAGCTCCTGTTCATTTATGGAAACAGTACTCTATTTTCAGACGTGCGTTGTGGTGCAGTGGATATCGGTTCGGAAAGACAAATCGGGGATATGAGTTCGATTTCTAGTTGATTTTGATGTATTTACTTACGCGCAAAAACCATTGGGAAAGGTCTTCATCAGTCTCTTCTCCCTCTAGCTATGGATTAAATATTCGCAATAGGCGCTCAAGGTACGGGATTGCCTGATGAAAAATCCGTTCGTTGTAATTGGTGATAGTTCTGAATCCAACCCACTAGTTTAGCTTTTGAGGCACGGAATGAAACCAGACAGTTTTTACCTCACTGAGATGTTTCTGTTCAAAGGTGCACAGCTTAGAATTACTACTGTTTTCACACAATGCGATTTAGAGCACAAACATATGAACAACGAACCCCTTGAATACGGCTCATGAATTGACAAAAGACGCTTGGAATGTTATAAACAGTTTTTACATCGAGTTAGTTCCTAGACGGTTTCTACATTCCCCAGGAAATCTTTGAAAACATTATAAGATTTTCCTTGTTGTCACATTCAATAAAGCATAAAAGAAAGTAATATATATATATATATATATATATATATATATATATACTACCATCCATAATTATTAGGCCACGTCAGTTTTTTCTTTTAAAAAATGATGAATTACATACTATTTTTAGTATTTATTGCTAAATTAAAATAGAATGGTTCCTTTTTTATTACTTTGCAAAATTTTTCAAAGCAATGAAGCAAAAATGAACTTGTCGGAATCATCCTAAATGTTCTTCATTCTTTCATTGATGATACTGCAATATAGGCAATTATTAAATATTTATAAATTCATTTGATATACATGTTATTGTGCAATATTCTATTTTTATTTACAATTATTCACTTGGCAACAAATACTAAAAATAGTATATATATATATATATATATATATATATATATATATCCATATATATATATATATCTGTCTGCGAATGACTATATATATATATATATATATATGATTAATGTGAAGAAGTTTGTTATTTTACTTATGCTGGCTTAGAAGTTTTGTGATGGCTTTAATGTAATGCCTTCACACTTCAGTGTCATTTGCTTTTTCTGGTCTTGATATAAAACACTTTATGACAAAAATCTGCATGCCTAAAATGCGTTTCTACCAGTAAACTAAACATCCTTACAATTTAACACTATATATATATATATATATATATATATATATATATATATATGTGTGTGTGTGTGTGTGTGTGTGTGTGTGTGTGTGTGTGTGTTCTTTTTTTTCTTTCCCTTCTCTTTTCACGGTAACCATCAGTGCATCAATGGCTGTATTGCCTTGTTTGGGGTAAAACAGTTAACAGTCATATATATATATATATATATATATATATATATATATATATTATATTTTAGAACATATACAAAATTTTATATATCCACTACAAATCGTACATTTGTTTCGACATTGAAACTACAATGTCTCCTCTGGTGGTGTGGACAGGAATGGAAAGCCACTTTTTTTATATATTTTTAAAAAATTAAAAATTCTATAGAAAAAATCGATTCCCTAAATTCTAAATTAAGGTTAAATATAAAAAATTAGATTAATTATAAAAACTGTTCTTAAATATACACATTAAAATTTACCTATTACCTAAAATACAAACAATTAATCTTTCCTCCTACATAAAATTTTACGTATTACGCACCTATTACCTTAAATTTTTAACATTAAATTTTACCTCTTACATTAAATCTTGCAACAAAATGTCATCTAATTCAAATTAAAAATTTAATAGAAAAAATTGATTTCCTAAATTCAAAATTAAGGTTAAATATACAAAATTAGATTAATTATAAAAACTTTGCTTGAATACAAAAATGTTCTGTCAAAATAAGCATTACGTCCAATCCCATCCCTCCCCACCCCTTACACCTCCCTACTCTGCTCCTCTAAGAAATCCAAAGGATACAGTCTAGTCGCAAGATAATAAAAAACTTACATTCTAACTGCTAATATTAAATCTGTCTATAAAACTACCAGACACTTATTAATCAACTATATTCACTACCCACATTACTTTCTTCAAAATTCAAACGGACAATTCACAAGACTTATTCCCTTATCACTAACCCCCACCAACATCCCACACACAACTCACCAAATATAAGAAAAGAGACTTTCCATTCCTGTCCACACCACCTGAGGAGACATTGTAGTTTCAATGTCGAAACAAATGCACGATTTGTCGTGGATATATCAAATTGTGTACATGTTCTAAAATATAATTTATAATAAATATTCACAGCTCTATATTATATATCGAGCACTGTTTTAAATTAATGTTTTGGACGTTGTAAAAAAAAATTTTCTTCCTTCCTCATTCACTCGGAGATATATATATATATATATATATATATATATATATAGAGAGAGAGAGAGAGAGAGAGAGAGAGAAAGAGAGAGAGAGAGAGAGATTGAGTCACAGGGGTGTAATAGATAGCGGCTTGCAATCAGTTCAAATTCAAGTTGGATTCATTAAATTCACTCACGTGCTAATACCATTGGGTATAAATCCATCCCTTTTTCTTCTAGCTATAGTTAAAGAGCAGGGCAGCCCGTGTCTCATTGGATGGCGAACTCTGATTTACGGAGAACCGCTTGGGGACCTTTTAGCATGATGTTCACCAGTTCTTAGTATTCGGCGCTTCCAAAAAGTGTTGTTACTTAACATCTTTCACTAAAGTTCATGCGGAACCCATTTATCACTATGCCAATTTTCTTGAAATGGTCCGATGTTTTTTAAATGTTGATACCCATTATCCGAAACCTGACTCTGTCCCTTTGACGTGGCTTCTGCTCGACTAGTACTTTCAGATGTTGATTGTCAATTGCAGATGGACTTTCCCTACAACTTTAACCTTCAAGACTCGAATCTCCACTGCGGAACCACAGAAACCATCGCCATCCTTTCCTATAACAAGTGGATCCTTCATACCATGTTCTCTTACTGTTGGCAGCAGGTTGAGAAGCATTATGACCAATGCTGAACTCACGGAAAAAGTAAATGCATCTCATCTTTTTTTTTTTCATGTTCAAGAGGAGGTTTCTGTAATGTTTTAAGTTTAATTCTGTAATAGATCAACATAACTTTAACAAAAAGGACTCTTTTATCATTTCAGATTAATCATATGTTTATTTTAGGAACTTTTGTAGTAATATATTAGACCCCAGTTGTAAATGCTCAGTAAAAAAACGAACATAATTTTACAGTCGATTATTTACTATTATTTGCAACGAGTTATGGTACTTTAATACTTTTAAGTACAATCCTGCAGTTTTTGGTATGAAAAAGTTTTTGATGAACTTTTAAAAACATGAATAAACTTCTAACTCGTTGAAGAAAAGTATAGCTGTTCAGGGTTCATATTTTGATTGATTTAAATACTGTTTAAGTACATTAACTTAGGCATAAAAGTTGAGTCTAAAATCAGTCATTATTTTTCGAGCAACATAATATACGGTTGAATAAAGTATAATAGTACTTTATTTCTGTAGTTTATTTGTTAAAAAATAAAATTGGTAAACAAAAATGGAAATTATTTATGTTTCAGCCTAATAGAATTTTAAAAGATTTCCTTAAGCCACTCTTCTTTTATGTTGATTATGCACTCCTTTAATCTCATTACATTTTATCGCTGTGCTCGTTTTTATCTTCGACGGTTAATAAATTAATAACATAGACCATACATAGTAGTAGCAGATATAATATTATGAAGCTTTCAAAATTTCTTTGATAAACCACTGTCATTTTTCTTAACTTTTTTTTTTTTTTTTTGAGAAGGGAATCAGCCTTATATCCAAAAACATATATACATCAAGAGTCTGAAATGAAGACGTTGACACGGACAGGAGTTAAGCTCACATCCATGACATGAATTCTGCCTTACTGATCCACTAAGAAAAACACTTCTTCTTCTTCTTCTTCTTCTTCTTCTTCTTCTTCTTCTTCTTCTTCTTCTTCTTCTTCTTCTTCTATGTGTCGTGGTCCCTCGGGACGTAGGCATTCATGGCTTTCTAGATCTCCTTATCCCTTGTAGCTCTTAAGACCCTTTCTCTTGCTACTCCTCCCAATCCCTGCTCTGCCATCCTTGTCCCTCTTTCTCTTGATCCGCCTTGTGAGTATCAGATTCTCCAAGCCATTCTTCTTCATTACATGTACCAGAAACTTCCCAATAACAGTTACACATTACGTCACCGTAGATTCTTTCAAACTTCGAACTTTACCAGAATGTAGAAAAATTCTGTCTACCATACAAAGAACACATTGGCTCTTGAAAATGACTGAGATGGTTGAAATTACAGTAACGCAATATTCGAACTTCGAACGGCTTATTCACAAGATTAAACATACAGAACTTGTCGGTTCTATGAACTTGTTCATATATATATATATATATATATATATATATAGAGAGAGAGAGAGAGAGAGAGAGAGAGAGAAAGGGACCATTAATTGAAATAGTTTTCTTCTTCTATGTGCCGTGTCCCTTCAGGACGTAGTCGTTTAGGGCCTTCCACATCTCCCTATCACTTATTGTTCTTAACATCCATTCTCTTGTTACCCCTTCCAAACACTGCTCTGCCATACATCTGCTCAAGTCCATCAAGTATGTCATGCGTTGGTTTCCTACGTCTCTCTTTCTCTCTATCTGTCCAGTGAGTATCAGATGCCCAAAGCTTTCTTTCTTCATTACATATCCCAGAAACTTCAGCTGTCTTTTCCTGATTTTAAGTATCAGTTTTTTTTTTTTCGTTCCCTTAAGTGGGAAGGCCGATTAAATATTGTAATAGTAGTATATAATTTTTACACCTAGTAATATTAGTAGCCATGATAGTCATAAGTTGTAATCCGTATCGAAATATGATTCCAGTGTTGAATGCATCACATTCCGCCTGTCACTGGAAAGTTCTTGAGACAATTTATATTAAATCGTCACAGCCATCTTTGTGTATACAAAAGGAATGTGTGTTGGGTGTTAGTGCGATCTGTTTATATATGTATCTGTGGAGATGATGGGACAAGTTAGAAAGGCTCTTAAATCAGCCATTTCCAACCACCGTGCCGTGAACCACGGACTGGGCCGTGGATAATTTGATACCGGGACGCGCAGAAATAAATAAATAAACAAAAAAAAATAAAACTGTCTATTTTATTGACTATCGAGGTTTGGTTTATTGTGTTTTGTTACGCTCATGACCGCTCCTCCACCTTTAGGCCTGAAAGAAAAGTAACGCTTCATCGCTACATAACCACAAATAAAGAACTTTACTTTATAACAGAAACCACAACGCTTGAACACTTTTAACTTAAAGCAGCAATTAAAATAGATTGCACGTGTAACTCGAAAAGAAAATAATGACATACAATGTTGGCTCTTTATATTACTTTAAACAGAAGGTTAGTATGGAAACTGCCATACGATAACAATTTGTGAATTTGAGAAACCTATTCGAATTCCATTTGAAATCCTTGCATTCACTTAGGTATTAATATGTTCCCTTAAGTAATGGGTTAAATAATAAAACAGATTGGGTTCTATAGCTTTGGCTGGCAACCAGTCTACCGCAGAAAGTAATGGCAACCTACTGCGGGAAAATCTTCTGCCCAGTCAGTCATGTCTCGAAAGAGACATGATCACCCAAGCATGTATTTACGTATGTCACTTAACTGACTGATTGAATGAATGTTAGATGACTGCACTAATTATGAGATAGATTTTACAGTATTAATTAATAAGAACATTTTACTGGTCAGTATACCATTAATGAATAAAACAATCTTTTTTCAAATATCTCTTACAGAATCTGGTGAAAAATGTATGTCAAAGTAGAAAAAGTTTTCGTCATCGGACTAAATTTGTAATGTTGAAGTGACTGCACATGTTCACGAACGAGATATGTTAGAAATTTTAAACTAATCTGTTCTGCTATTCAACCTGGAGAGAGAAGAGATCGATTAATACCTTACTCAATGTTATTTGCGCGTAAACGAATGCAACGAACTCAACTGGAATTTGAACTCGGCTCCTCGATCTCTTATTCTGATATCCATGGCACGACATCGCACAACAAATACTGCTTGATTGAAGTTTACGACAGAGTTACAAAGAGATACTAAATATTCGGTAATAGCCTATTTAAACGGTTTGGTGGCAATTAAAATCATTTTCAAGTATACTTGACTTGTTTTAGATTTTTCAAAATAAATATATGCGACCACTAACAGTTGTGCTGTTTCACCAGAATGAATATATCAGTCTTTTAATTGTCATGCCTCATACACGCTTGGGCGATCATGTCTCGAAAGGGACATGACTGACTGGGCAGAAGATTTTCCCGCAGTAGGTTGTCGTTACTTTCTGCTGTAGACTGGTTGCCAGTACAATCCAATCTGTCCTGCGATTTAACCCATAGTTGTGGAGAGAAGTGGCGGATTCATACCTTTCACAGGGGTATTTACGCGCGAGTGAATGCAGGAAATTCAAGTGGAATTCGGACTAGGCTCACCGATATCCACTGCACCACAACGCACATCCAAATGATTATATAACTTAGTTATATTCTACTAGCAGTATAGCCCGGCGTTGCTCGGGTGTAATGAAAGTTTTAAAACTAATCCATGGTCCTGGAGCTCAGACTCTTTGGACGTTGGCACGAAAGACTAAAAAGCAATTGTTGTTTCCAGTTAACCCTCTAGGGCCATTCGTATCATATTAGTGGGGGATCTGTTTATTACTTCATAACAATATAGAACTGATCCCCCACTTTATGACAAGTAGAAGCCTTAATCATATTATATTATTTAACCCTCTAGGGCCATTCGTATCATATTTGATACAGTATTTGATACAGTATGAAAACAAGCCTTGAAAGAAATATTTTCCTGAAAAATTTTTTAAGAGAAATATTTTATAAATTTCAAATGAAAGCAGTACTGACTGCTCAATCAATGAATACCAAATGTTTCCTTATAGGGAAATACCAAATGTTTCCTTATAGGGAAATACTGTATCAAATATAATACGAATGGCCCTAGAGGGTTAAAGCGAAACCGTAGACTGAAAGAAATATGAATGCATGTAAGTCAAATTTTGATTTCCTGGTATCGATATCAAATAAGTTTTTTTCGTCGAGAACTACAACCTTGAAACTTCTGAATATCGTTTCTTATGTCTTTGTCAATGAGTGTATCAAATTTGATTAAAATCGAACCACTCCTTCTATAACCCGATTTTTTCGATTATCGATTTTCAATATTTATCAGGGGTACCTCGACACAAAACCTAGCTAAGAACACTCACAGACGCTTATAGTACAACTGTTTAAATTTTCAAGAAAATCAGTTCAGCCGTTTCGGAGTCTATAGGTAACGGATACACACACAGACACACACAGACACACACAGACACACACACACACACACACACACAGTTCTATTTATAAATAAGTTTTGATTGTAGCCATTCTTACAATCAAACCATATATGCTTACTATTTATGGTTGATCCATTATTTTAGTTGGAATATAAATCATTTCTATTTCTATTAATTAATTCAAAAAATGAAGTAAATTTATAAATTCGTCTGTGCATTGAATATTTGTGCCATATCTGGTCTAGTGTTCTTACACTGTATCTCGAGATTCTTGACAATGGTCAAAGGGTCTGTAATGTAATCGATCCTGACCTGGTTTCTCATCTTCAGTCACTTTCTCTTTCTCTTCGACGTAACATGGCTTCCCTCTGTCTTTTTTACAAATATTTTCATTACAATTTTTTATGATCTCCCCGCTTAGTGACATAATTTAAGTATACTGCTATATTGGCAACTAGATCTAGACATTGTCCTGTCGAACTAGCTGTATAAAACCGAATGTTCTATTCTAATAACTTCTTCTCTCGTACTTCTCGCCTGTGAATTTTGAGTTTCCTCGCCCCCTGCACTCTTCAAAAGTGTAAATGTAACACCAATCGCTATCTGTCTTCTTGAAATCTGTTCTTTTATCGTCCTTTTTCTTCACTTCTCGACACTAAAGTTTTCGTATTGTCTTTCACTCCCAGTAACCTCTTAGTGACCTTGCTTGGGGTGAAATGATTAAAAAAATCAATTTATAAATTTAGATATTCGCCATTATTTGCAATGTATTTTTCCAGTTTTGAACTCTGATATAAAACAAATCTTTCGACGAACTCTTGAATCTGGTCTCCATTAGAAGAAATTTTCCCCGTAATAATCGGTTGATACAAGGTTAGTTGAGTTTTGGAGTAGGACAGACCAACCGAGTTCCAGTTGTTTTTCCTGTGTTATTCTTGCATTGTCAGAGATAACATTTTCTTTGAATCCGCTGTGTATGCTGCCACTACGCTGCAAAAAATATGTTAGTGTAATCTAAATTTATTCTTAGCCGCCACGTATGACTAGTAGTTGTGATGATACAACTCGTCATTACAATTGATTCTTTAAATCGAAAATTACTTATGATTTAATATTTAAATCTAAATTATTTGTTCATACTTCTTCACAACCATTTCTGCCGCCCAACCAAATTAGCTAATATTTACTAATTTTACGATATACCTGTCATCGCGATTCATTGTATTTATTATTTTTTATACTGTCTTCTATAATGCAAGCACCCTTCCTGCCACCCTCTTCTTTATAATTTGACTCCCTTCCTTTCATGACCATCCACTTCTGTCTTCATCCCATTAAGGTTAGCATCTATTAATGAATACCTATCTATTACCTAAAAATTCGTTCTTACAGTCCCATGAATTTTACTTACCAGCCTACGATTAAGTTAAGCCTAAAACCTCCCAATTCGATGCAATCGCCTGTCCTGACTTTCTTGCTATGATTTCCCCAAACCACGTCCACATAGCGTAGTAAAACAGACGAGAGAAGGGCCGCCATATTGTAATGGCTGTCGCCATTGCTACTGCTGTTTATACTACGTTTCTCTGCTTGTGAAGCGGGAGTTGGCGGGTGAAGGGTAGTTGTATAACTGGCTGGTCAATGCCATCAGCCCCGCCACTTCCACATTTCACTTCCCGCCATGACTTCCCCACCCTTTCCCCATCCCAACTTACCATCATGTCACCAACAACGACAAAGACTCATCCCGCCTACGACCCTGTTCCCTCAGAATTATACAATCGCATCCCTTCCCGGCATCATCCCACTACGACACACACTCTTACTCACTCCTCACGCCGCCTCTCTCCTTCACTTTTAACAACACTCTTCCAGCGTTCTTTACTCTACCGACCAGCTCTCCAGGCCTCTAGAAGCTCCTTGTCCTACCCACTTACTCTCCTTATTGTTAGCCTCTGAATTCGTCCTCACTTGCGTCATATTCTTCTTTCTCTCCTTTGTCGTTCTCTTTTTCTTGTTCTTTTGGCCTTCTTTATTCTCACTTTCTTTTATTTTTCATCCTCTTTGGTTCATAGAAAATATTTTCTTACTTTTTGTCCTTTCTTTCACTTCTTTTCATTCATTTTTTCTTTTTTATTCTTTCTTTCTTTCTTTCTTTCTTTCTTTCTTTCATCACTGGTCTACTTTTCTTTCCGAGTTTTTTTTTTTTTTATTTTGTCATTTCCTCTATTATTTTTTTCCTTTTAGTTCTCTTTAGTTTAAAAATAACACGTTTTTCATTTTTTTTTTTTCGCTTTTTCTTTCACTTCATGTTTTTCATTACAATTTCGATCATTTTTTTCATTTTTTTTATATTTGTTTAATAAAACTTTTTTCTTACTTTCTTTTGCTTTTTTACTTTTTTAATGAAACGCTTCATTTTTTTCTTTCTCTTCTATTTTTTCATTTAAATTTTTCGCCTTTACGTTTATAAATTTTTTCTTTCTCTCTTTCCTTTCTTTCTTTCTGGTTCTTTTTTATGGCTTTTTTTAAAAACTTTTTTCTCTTCCATTTTTCTTTCTTTCTCTGTTATTTCTTTTGTCTGGTATCTTCTTTCAATTCTTTCCCCGTATTCATTTTCCTATTATTTCCTCCCCTTTATTCATTCTTAACTGGTTAGCCTGTATTCATCTGTCTGTCGTTTTGTCTGACTGTCTGCCTCTCTCTCTCTCTCTCTCTCTCTATCATACACACACACACACACACACACACACACACACTCACACACACACTCACACACACAGTTTTTGGTTTATTTAAAAAAGTAGTGTCTTTTCTTTTTTCATTCTTTTTTTTTTCAATTTTATTTTTCTGTTCCATCTTTCTTTTTCTTTCACGATTTTTGTTTTTATATATTTACTTTTAATTAATTTATCTTCTCAACCATATTTTCATTCCATTATCTTTTTCTTTTTTTTTCATTCTTTTTATTTCATTTACTTTTTGCTTTCTTACTTTTCCATTTAATACTTTTTCAGAATTATTTTACCATTATTTTTCTCGTTTTGTTTTTTTTTCACTTTTCATCTTTTTAAAAACTTTTTATTTGCTTTTCTTTCTTTTACACCATTCTCTATTTCTTTTTTAAAAATGTCTTACCTACAATTTCGAATTTTATCCCGCTTTCTGTTTATATATATATATATATATATATATATATATATATATATATATATATATATATATTCCTTCCCAATTTGCATTCGTTTTTTTAACAAATTTATTATTCATTCCTTCTTTAGTTACTTTTTATCCATCTATTTATATTCTTTTTTTTTTCTCGCTCTCTTTCTTTACTTTTTATCCCTGTTCTTTTCTTTCTTTCCTGATTAGTTTTTCCCCTTTACTCCTTCCTTCTATTTTATCATTTCCGTTTTCTTTCCTCGTTCATTCTTTCTTTTATTTTTAATCCTCATAATTTTTTTCTCAATTTTTTCCTTTTTTTAATTTTAATTTTTTTTTTTTTACTTTTTATAAACAATTATTAACTTTTTCTTTCTTTCTTTCTTTCTTTCTTTCTTTCTTTCTTACTTCCATTTTTCTTCTTTCGTTTTATTTTACTATTGTTTCATTCTCTTTTCTTTTCTTTTTTCCTTTTTCTTTGCCTTTAATTCATTCACTTTTTCGCTTCTTCTTCTTCCTTTTTTTCTTTTGCCTTTCTTTTTCATCCTTTCTAATTTCTTTCCTCTTTGTTCTTTCTTTCATTTCTTCTCACTTCTTTCCATCTTTGTTTGGTTCCCTTTTTTATTACTTTCTTTCTATCCTCTTTGCCTTTTTCTTTTCGCCTTCTTTTTTAATTAATGCTCGTTTTTTATGATCATTATCAGTTTTCTTTCCTTTTTTTCCCTATTTTCATCCTGTTTTCTTTTCTTTTTCCCTTTCTTTCTTGTTACTTTCTTTCACTCGTATTCTTTCTTTTTATGTATTTTTTCATTTCTTTAATTTTCTTTTTTCCTTCTTTCTTTTCCGGCCTCAATTCTCTCAATTCCTTTATTTTCTTTTCTTTACCCGCCGAAATTAACATGTTTCTTTAATTTTTAAAAAATTAAATCTTTCATTCCCGTGCCTCCTTCATTTTCGTTTCTGAATTTCCTTTCTTTATATATTCTTCTTTCTATTTTCTCTTACTTCTCGCCTTTCTTTCGCTCTTTTTTTACTTTTTTTATTTTATTTTTGTTTTCTCTCTTTCTTTTTCGTTTCCCATTCTCAGTCCATTTGCACTTAAGCATCTTTAACTGTCAAGGACATAATAACACTACCACTACAACTACTACTATACCCAGCCAGCCAGCCAACCAGCCAGCCAGCCAACCAGACAGACAGACAGACAAACAGACAGACAGACAGAGAAAGAAACTAATAGCTAGTCTACTCCCGCCATAAGTGTCAATATACAGACACAAATCCCTATATATATATATATATATATATATATATATATATATATAAAAGAGAAAGAGAGATGTATATGAGCATATGCAGACGCACAGACAGACATTCGTATATCATGTGTGCGTGTGTGTTTATAAAAAAAATGGCGAAATAGGGTGGGTTAAATCTGTGGTGAAAGAAAGGAGGCTCTATAGTGTTGGTGGTGGTGGAGGTGGTGGTGGTGTCGGCGGTGGTGATAGATGGTAGGTGGTATGGATTTCTAGTCAACGCACACAAACGCAGACAGGCTGACCTAAGAGACATTACTATCTAACAAGGCTTCTCTGTCTGTGAAAACGCACGCACTTGGTCTGGGTGTTTCTTTTTTTTTTTTTTTAATTTTTACTTTTTTCTTTTCTTTTTCTTTTCTTTCTCTTTCTTTCTCTCTCTTTCTACCTCTGTTTTTCTTGTTTTGTGATTTTTTTTCATTCTTTTTGTAGGTTAGTCCTTTTCGTTTTACTCTAAAACTAATTATTCTTTTAGCATCTCCCCCCGCAGAACCCGCCACCGTACTTTTTTGCGCCAACCTACTTAAACAGACTACTAGATACTTGTACACACACACACACACACACACACACACACACACACGCACACACACATACACACGGACGCACATACACACACACATATATGTGTGTGTGTATTAGTAGGTATCAACAGATAGCGTAAAGAAGGCGAAAATTAGGATATAGCATATACGTGTGTGTATGTGCGTACAGAGAGCTGTTATATATCATTCATTATGAGTGTACATCTGTGTGCATAGCATATATATATATATATATATATATATATATATATATATGTATATGTGTATATATATATATATATATATATGTATGTATATATATATATATATATATATATATATACCTTTCGTTTTATAATATATAAATGTGCGTGCATTTGTGGAGTGCGTGTGTGACATACATATATAAACAGATTAGATTAGATTAGAAACATTAGGGATATATATATATATATATATATATATATAAAAGATGGCGCTGAAATGTTCTAATTTTTGGAAGTAGGTCAGGCCGAGAATTTTTCAGCATGTCTTCATTTTGTTAAATTCAACCGACAGCGTCTAACTGCATTTTTTTTTTTTTTAAATTATTTCATTTTTAAAATTGTCGGCTGAAGTTAACAAACTTATTTATTTGGATGAATTTTTGGCCGCCTTAATACATCTTGTTCTTGTACATACAAAACACACATGCACGCACACCTACATACCCATACAGACAGACAGACACACACACACACATATACGCACACACATACACACATACATATTCATTATGTGATATAAAAATCTTTGGGTCACACTAATGGCGGGTAATTGAAATGATAAAATGAAAAAACAATGCCTTTACTTATAATTATGCATTTCGTATAATGTTTCAATCACCCATATGTATATATCTCTCTCACACTATATATATATATATATCATGTGTTGATGGGTTTTGTCTTTGGTCTTGTGTCAAACTAAGACTACTAAGGCGAACGGGTTTAGATTTCATTAAAGATCATCTAGTTTCGCTGGAGACCTTTGCTGATACAGTACATTTGGTTCCTGTCGAGTTGCCCCACTTCTGTGACCCTGTGCCATCCAGATTTCATTAAGTGTGTGTGTGTGTGTGTGTGTGTGTGTGTGTGTGTGTGTGTGTGTGTTGTTGTTGTTGTTGTTGTTGTTGTTGTTGTTGTTTTTATGTCGGAAAAAGCTGCAATCTCTACTAAGAAAACATCCCTTTCGCAAAATGTTTCAACAAACTTTATTAATTAAAATTAATTAAATATCATCAGAGCAAAAATTAAACTTGGAGAAATGTCTTTGTCCCTAGCATTTCAATGTTTCAAAATTAACAGAATTTTTTTTTAAATCACAAAATTATGTAGAGATAAAAATGTGCATAAAATTGTTCTCCTTTCTTTTGAATAAGAACAGCTCATTAGTAAAAAAATAAAAAAATGCAGTAAACCAAAAACAATTTGGTATATTTTCTTAGTAGATTCGCATATAAAATGTGTGCCACTTTTTAATGTGATAGCTTAGATGTGTGTGAAAGTTTCCAGCAAAAACATTTTTCAACTGCTTCAGCTTCGATTTTTAAAAAAGAAAGAGAAATGTAAAAAGAAATACAACAGAAAAAAAAGAGAAAAACATGTCAAAAAAGTTAAAAAGGAAAAGAAAGGAAAAAGTAGAAAGAAAAGTAAAAAAAAAAAAAGAAATAAAAGAAAAAGCGTAAAAAAGAAAAACAAATAAAAGAAAATAGAATTAAAAAAAGAAAAAAAGAAACAGACGTAAAAACGGAGGGAAAAAGAAAAAGGAAAAGAAATGAAAAAGAGAAGAAAGTAAGAAAAAAGGAAAAAGAAAAAAGAAAGAAAGCAAGAAAGAAATGAAAGAAAGAATTAAAAAGAAAAAAGTAAGAAGAAAAAGAAAAAAAGGAAAAAAGAAAAAGAAAAGTAAAAAGAGAAAAAGAAAGAATTAAAAGAAAGAAAAAAGCATTTATAAAGGAGAAAAGGAAACAAGAAAATAGAAAAAGATAAGAAAAAGAAAAAAAGAAGTAAAAACGAAGAAAAATGAAAAATGAAAAAGTAAGAAAAAAGAAAAAGGGAAAAAGAAATGAACGAGAGAATTAAAAAGTAAAAAGAAAAAGAAAAAGTCAAAAAGAAAGAAAAAAGAAAAAGAAAATAGCAAAAAGAAAAGAAAAGAAAGAAAAAAGAATTTATAAAGGAGAAAAAGAAAAATAGAAAATAGAAGAAGATTAGAGAAAAAGAAATTTGCACAATTCATACACGAGCATATGTGCGTGTCGGATGTTTTCTAAGCCTAAAACACGCAAAAGCGGTTTTAAGAAAATTTAGTCAATGATTGTATTATTAATGCATTGAATGAATATGAAATTGATTAAATATAAAATTAATTAATGTCCAATTAATTAATTAATATTAGTAACGAAATGAAGATTGCATAATTTTGTAACGCACTGCTGTGACTGAAGATTGTATTGCGCCAACAATTATAGATAAATGTGTGTGCGTCGTGGTGCAGTGGATATCGGCTGGCAACGAGAAATCGGGGAGCTGAGTTCGAATTCCAACTGAATTCATTGCCTTCACTTACGCGCAAATACCCTTGGGAAAGGTATTAATCTGCCTCTTCCTTCCAGTTATGGGTTAAATAACAGGACAGATTGGGTTCTGTAGCCTTGGTTGGCAACCAGTCTACCGCAGAAGCAATGGCAACCTACTGCGGGATAATCTTCTGCCCAGTCAGTCATGTCTCTTTCGAGACATGATCGCCCAAGCGTGTATCACGTATGGCACTTAACTGACTGACTGTGTGTGCGTGTGGAAGGGTCGGGAGAGCTTAGAGGTGGGTGGATGAGGATATATATTAAATGAATACAAATACATTATTATCATTTAATTGTCATACGTGATTCACGCAAGGGCGATCATGTCTCTTTCGATCCGTGAGGCAAAAGATTTTCCAGCAATAGGTTGCCAGTAATTTCTGCGGTAGACCGGTTGCCAACCAAGGCTATAGAACCCAATCTATCCTGCTATTTAACCCATAGCTTGAAGCAGAAAAGATTGATTTATACATTTCTCAAGAGTATTGATGCGTAGAACGAATTCTACAGGAATCGGGTCTCCGATTTCTAATTCCGAGCTATCGCCCGGTTCACACTCCACCCACGTCTATTGAACAGGTGTAGAGGCTCATCCCTTGTTCCCTGTTTAGGATGTGGTTTCCGGCTTTCTCTCTTCTAATCTTTTCACTCTTACGTAGCCCCCGGCACATTAGTGGCGTTACCGCCTTGCTCGGGGTGATGTGATTAATAAAAAAAAAAAAAGAAGATATCCACAACGCACATCCATTATTATACACCTTTCTATCCAGAATATGCCCATCTTCCACACCCAGTAACCATTTGTGTCTTAGTGACTTTAGTGCCTTGCATGGGGTGAAATCAATTAATATATATGTGTCTGTGTATATATATATATGTGTGTGTGTGTGTGTAGCAAACCTTCTTTTATGCATGTTTTTTGCATGTGAAGAACAAGCAATATTTTGAAAGACTTATTTCTTTTTTATAAGATTTCTTGCATCCTTACATTTTTTTAATTTTTTTCTTCTTACATTTATAGAGAAAGAATGCTCAGTAAAAATAGAGTTTATAGATGTAGATTTGGTGTGAAAATCGCATAGACGCGTGAAACTCATTCAACAAACTGTATTGATCCTTATCGCTCTACTGTCCTGATATATATATATATATATATATATATATATATATATATATATATAAAGTATGTCAAAAAAATTCCGAAATGTAATTTCGTTGAATGGCCATTTCAGCGAGAAAATTCTCGCTTTATCAGCAACGATCGAAAACAAAAATTTATATATATAAAATTCACACACACACACACACACACACATATATATATATACATATATATATATATATATATATATATAGTCTTTTCCAGAAACTCTAAGATCCGGTCAGCATAACTGCTGTATGAACGACATCTGGGCTCAGTGGGTTGAACAAAGACAAAGGCGTCTGCAACAGGGATTAGCTAACCGCCCTAGTAGATAGGCATCCTCGGATAGGAGTAGCCAGGCATCACACACGCACACACACGAACACACACACACACACACACACACACACACACACACGTATTCACCTAAAATTAAAGCCAAACAACGATGTTTGGAACGGCTCATGATTAAATATAATAGACGTTGATTGTCTGTTATATTTCACAGTATATGTTGAGAAAATTATATATCGAATATATATATATATATATATATATATATATATATATATATATATATATTTATACCGGACGAAACGCGTAGGCGAGAAAAATATAGTTTTCCTTTGATTTTCTTTATATATATATATATATATATATATATATATATATATATATATATATATATATATATATATATAGCCTTACTTATTGCCTCGTTATGGCCGAATGGTATAACACAGTAAAATTTCAGATTCGAAAGTACAGGCAGGTAGATCTAAATGTCACAATTAAAAAAAAAAAAAGAACTGGTGTGTCTACCGAAACACAACTGAAATATAATGCTTAAATAACTACCTGTGCGCTTTTCTGTACTATTTGATATTTACTAAAAAATAATGTTTCGAAAGCAAACACACACAGTCACCGATCTAGTTGCCTATTTAGCGTTTGAAGACGTTTGGTCTTGATGACCAAACTTATTCCAACCTCGTCCTGCCCTACAAAATTACAAATAAATACTGGAAAGATTAATCATAGTTTTGGACTTGAGAAAGGTATTTTCCTGAAAAATTCTTTAAAAGAAACATTTTATAAATAAAAACTTTAAGCAGTACTTGCTAGTGTTCCCTTTTAGGGAATTTGTTAATTTTACCATATATATATATATATATATATATATAAACTTTACATATTGTACATAAAACTTTACATACATAATGATGCCTTCATAGTTTTTGGGACAAATAGAATACTGCAATATATTTTATTTTTGTGCATGAAATGACTGCATCCACTCTATTCATAAATATATTTAAAAGAGTATTTCAGACATTTGACAAATCTTTTATACATATAAATTCATAGCATCATTATTCAGCCATCAAAATATTTTCCAAAACTTGATCTTATATTCTCCTCTGGCTAAACTGCGTACTTCATCATACAACGGACACTACCAAAGAAATCATATTACTTAGGAAAGAATCAGCAAACATTACCATTACCAGCTATCTTTGTCACTGTCTTTCTCTGTGTCTCTCTTTTTCTCTCTTTATATATATATATATATATATATATATATATATATATAAGAGCGAGAAAGAGAGAGACACAGATATAGACAGTGATTATGCTCTCATTACGATTGAGCTCTCTAGAGGAGAAAATTTTAAAAATAGTTTCCACTTCTTTTATTTATTTATTTATTTTTTTAATCACATCACCCCAAGCAAGGCGGTAAGGCCACTGGTGTGCAGGAGGCTACGTAAGAGTGAATAGATTGGAAAAGAGAAAGCCGGAAACCACATCCTAAACAGGGAACAAGGGATGAGCCTCAACACCTGTTCAATAGACATGGGTGGACGAACCGGGCGATAGTTCAGTCTATCTACTCCAATTGAACAAAATTAACAAAAGAGAAAAGTGGAAAGATTGGAAAAGAGAAAGCCAGAAAACACATCCTAAACAGGGAACAAGGGATGAGTCTCTACACCTGTTCAGTAGACGTGGGTGGAGTGTTTTAAGCATGACTCTTCAGAAATGAACTGAGTTCTTTCGGTGACTGGCGTGTGTATACAATGCTTATATGCAACACGCTAAAATTTCCCTTCTCTGATTCCATGCGCCTATGGCTTAGGGGGTAGAGACTCCGACTGACACTAAATCGGTCGAGTTTCGATCCCGGCAAGTGGATGTGTCTAGTCACACTGATGAGCTGTGATACAGCGAAACAGGCTTGTATGTGGATGACTAATACATATATATATATATATATATATAAAGGAAAACTTAACACCATTTAAAATGGTTATAAATTATAATTTATTTCGATGAGCGAATATGCCCATCACTTCAGGCCACAATGGTCTGGATAATATGCACTGAGCTCACTATAAAGATCGGTCGCTTAATATTTTACATTAAACAAATCTTTTTAGGTTATCCTCTCGTTTGCGGACTTGGCATCATTATCTATCTATCTATCTATCTATCTATCTATCTATCTATCTATCTGTCTGTCTATCTCAGTCTGTTCATATCTATCTATCTATCTTGTATATTTGAGCAGCAATCATTCTTTTATGCAGGTTTCATTAAAATGACAGACAAGGTGTGATGGTAAAGTTATTTTTATGTCATTTTTCAGGTGATCTCCCTCAAAGAGCTTAATTCGATCACTTTTACGGAAACCTACCAAACCCTTTCTGAAACACACTTGTTGACAACACAAATATCATAGCATCATCCCCATGCAAAAAAAAAAAAGACTAAAAATAATAGAGGCCATATTAATAAAAACAAAATACCCAACACTCAATAACAACAGCTAGCAACACACTCACAACATGCTTACAGTGTTTCGTACATAACACATATCACTGCACCACATTATACAGAACACTAATTACATTCAGTTACACGTAAAATAACATTCATACTCGAAAATGGCTAAGTGTATAGCTGAAAGCGCTCGAATGAAGAAAACATTTGGTCATTTTTTTTTATCTAATTTATGTCCTCAAAAGAAAAAAAAATCCTAAGATCACATGAAAAATTACATAAAAAACTTAACCATCACGCCTTGTCTGTCATATTTAATTAAAGCTGCATCTATCTATCTATCTATCTATCTATCTATCTATCTATCTATCTATCTATCTATCTATCTATCTCAGTTTTTTCATATTTATCTAAGTCTGTTCATATCTATCTATCTATCTATCTATCTATCTATCTATCTATCTATCTATCTATCTATCTACCTAACCTATTCCACAATTATTTATTAAATAAAATCAACCCTGATAATGGCGAGATGAATAGCCGAAACCGCTCGGGCATAGAGATTTTTCGGACAATTTCTACATAATTTATAACCAGAAATGTTTTTGAGTTTGAGTTTTGTTTAACGGCATATCAACACCTCTGTGGGTTATTTAATGCCAAAATGGTGGGGTTTTAAAGTATTTTTTTCAATGTTCGGTTATAGTAAGACGGTTGATTTAGTCTGATTATCATGAGAATTCTATTTTTTTTTTTTTAGAAACTGAAAATGTATTCAAAAATGTTTTTCTGGGAGTATTTTTTCCTTCAAAAATGTGTTATGGTTATAATTTTTTCTTCAAGAATGTTTTGTTGGTAATGTTTTTCCTTCAAAAATGTAAATTTATCTATAAAAGTCTATTTTTATGTATATATTTCTATAACAGTGTATTTCTATGCATTCATAGTGTTTTGACCCAAGTTTGGGGGTTAATTATTTGCCCATAGCTGGGACCCTAACACTCCGGGTCAGAGTGGACATGGGAACAACAGCAATTAAGAGGCGGTTCCATGCTTCTCACAACCTCCCAATTAGAGGCCTTGCTGCCGGATGCAGTTTACCGTCATGCCCAGGACCTATAACCAGAAAAGAGAGGAAATACAAGAACAAAAGAAAATTGAATAAAAACTTAAATGCAGTACCTTGTCAGTTTTATCTAACGAAACTTACACTTACAGACACACAATCACACACACACACACACACACACACACACACACACACACACACACACACACACACACACACAAACGTTCATATATTTATTCATTTTTTCTAAACATATACTGTTAAATATAAGAGACAATGAATGTCTATTATGTTTAACCATGAGCCGTTCTAAACGTCGTATTTTTGCTTTAATTTCAGTTGAAAATAAAGACAAAAATTCTCCAACATTTGGATAATTTGTAATTAATTTGGTTCTAAGCTTTCGGCTCACATGAGCCATCTTCAGAGAGGTTATTAAGATGGTAATACAGTAACATCCACCATCACTGACGATTTTATTTTGTGTTGATATAAAACTCCGCTAGGCAGCATGAAATCGTCAGTCATGGTGGATGTTACTGTATTACCGTCTTAATAATCTCTCTGAAGATGGCTAATGTGAGCCGAAAGCTTAAAACCAAATTAATAAAAAATTATCCAAATGTTGGAGAATTTTTGTCTTTATTTTCAACTGAAACTAAAGCCAAAATACGACGTTTAGAACGACTCGATACACTATATATATATATATATATATATATATGATAAAATATATATATATATGATAAAATAAAGAACAAATAAGAAACGCATTTGATCTGTAATTCCTATATATATATACATGCACACAAACATATCAACATATATATGTACATTTAATTTATCCAGACGATTTTTAAATATATAGATATTCTACGTTTATTAAATTTGACTATATCTTTTTCGAAAAAGATTTTCTAAAAAAAGTTTTGCCGAAGCTCATTCGCAATTTATAAAAGAAAAAAGATACTCAAATTTAAAGGGCATAAAATGTTTGTACTTTTCAATAAAATATACATATATACATGCAAGTATATATATATATATATATATATATATATGCCTGTGTTTTATAATTGCATTAATGTGCAATATATGTGTCCAATTACTTTTCCACTTTCTTTCTCGATATTTCTCATTTGCTTTTCTTTCTCTTTTACTTTCGTTTTTCTTTCACCAATTACTATTTTTTTCTTTTTTTCTTTTGCAGCTTCTTTATTTTTTACTCTTTCTGTGTCTCTATCTTTGTCTCTGTCTCTCTGTCTCTCTCTCTCTCTCTCTCTCGCGTGTGCTATCGATATATTATTATTATTGTAACATTTGTATTAATAGTGGTGATAATAAAACATCTTACATCAATGAAAATGTTTTTATTATAACCATTTATAATAAAAAATATTACAATGATAATAATAACATGTTGCTCTACTTTGTATTGAGCACTTTTAAAAAGTAAATGCTACGAATTGCGGAGTTACTAAGATATATATATATATATATATATGTGTGTGTGTGTGTGTGTGAGAGAGAGAGAGAGAGAGAGAGAGAGCATTTATTACAATAATAATAGAAGAGAAAATACGTGATAATTACAATTTTTTTCAAGTTAACAGAACATAACTTGAGCTATAATATCCAATTATATAAGAAACATTCAAGTGAACCAATGTTATTAGCCGAATCCAGTTTCATTTCGAAATGCTTATTGCACACACACCCGCGTGTGCTAAGACACACACACACACACACACACACACACACACACACACACACACACACACAAAAAAAAAAAAATGCTCACACATGCACACACACAAACACACACACACAAACACGCACACACAAACACACACACATAAACACACACACACACACACAAACAAACACACACACGCATACACACAGACACATACACACATATATCACTTTTTCTGTCTTCTTTTCTTCTTTCCCTGACTATATGCTCTTCTTCTTTTCTTTCTCATGTACAGTTATATTCAAATTTCTCCCCAATTTGACATTCTTGCTATATAATTTTTCAATTTATTCCATAAATCTAAATATTAAATGTTCTCTTAAACAACAAATTAAATTTGAACAAGGAAGAGAAACGGTTTCTCTCTCATTATATATATATATATATATATATATACTGTGATGGTTGTTACAATGTTTTTAAATTCATAGTATCACTACACAAAAAATTCCTCATGTTTCGAAGCCAGCCCATTATGTTTTAGCTTCATCCTCAGGTGATTTTTTTATAAAGCCAAAACATAATGGGCTGGCTTCGAAACATGAGGAATTTTTTGGTGTAGTGATACTATGAATTTAAAAACATTGTAACAACCATACAGTATAGCGGTCTACATTTGTATCGAGCACTCTTTATAAAAGTAAATGCATGAACAAAAAGGTAAATAAACCTACGAGTTCAACAACTTAGTTACAATATATATATATATATATATATATATATATATATATATATATATATATAGCCACACTGATTAGCTGTGATATAACAGGCTTTTCTGTAGATGACGAATATATATATATATATACTAAAGTTCAAAGAAAGAATAAGAAAAAGATGGAAATCACAGAGGTAAAAAATGGCAACTAACATTGTACTTAAACTCTTGGAGATTGTAGCTATCAGGGAAGCAAGTATACAGAACGAAGTTCCACGGGTAGGAAGTGCGAAAAAAAGGAACTACTAGAGTAGAAATGAGGGTTAAGTGAAGAGTAATTTTGTGCAGATGGGGCACAATGGAGATAAGCTCGTTAGAGCAAAAGCTGTGACAATATTTGTAGAAAAGACAGAGGGAAGCCACATGCTTTTGGTGAGAAAAGAACTGAAGTCGAGCTGCCAAATCTGGCTCGATTACACTGATTCTTCTTTGAATTTTGTCGAGAATTCCGAGATAAATAGCAGGAGCACTCTACTAGATGGCAACAGTATTCAGTGCACGGAGGAATGGTAGATTTGTATATGTGCAAGATGGATTCTGGCGAGAGAAACTTCCTGGTCCGACACAGTGACTCTACCCTTCTAGCAGTGGATGTAGCTATTGATTCGATCTAGTCGTTCCACTCGAAAAGGTCAGCTTTCTGAGAGAGTGTGATTCCTATTGATGGAAGCTAGGAAATGTTCTCTATGCTGGTTAAAGGAGAGCAGCTTCGTTTTGGAAGCATTAAAATTTACGAGCCATTTCTTAATTTAGTCCAATACAGATATGATGTCATTTTCAAGAACAGCAGCGAGATTTACTTTGCCAGCCCTACATAGGCGCCTACTTGGAAACTGATTACATCAGAAAGTTTATTGATGAAGTATAGGATCTCGGATAGAGCCTTCAGGCACACTCGCATTCGTATAATAGGATCAAGAAGCATGGCCGTTCAATACTTCCTTCGTTCATTACGCAGTTTCAAAATGTTGCTTCTTTATTCGTTCCGTTGTCATTTAGCTATCACGTACGTAACGCCGTGCGAATACCTCATAATTGACTATTCCGTCTTCATCACGGAGAAAGACAGAAATGATATATCAGATACGCTGTTCGGTTTCATTGAGATAGATAGATAGATAGATAGATAGATAGATAGATAGATAGATAGATGTGAACACTGATAGATATCAACAAACTGTGATAGATAGATAGATAGATAGATAGATAGATAGATAGATAGATAGATAGATAGATGAGAACACTGTGATAGATATCAACAAACTGTAGATAGATAGATAGATAGATAGATAGATAGATAGATAGATAGATAGATAGATAGATGTGAACACTGTGATAGATATCAACAAATTGTGATAGATAAATAGATAGATAGATAGATAGATAGATAGATAGATAGATGTGAACACTGTGATAGATATCAACAAACTGAGATAGATAGATAGATAGATAGATAGATAGATAGATAGATAGATAGATAGATAGATAGATATGTGAACACTGTGATAGATATCAACAAACTGTGATAGATAGATAGATAGATAGATAGATAGATAGATAGATAGATAGATAGATGTGAACAGTTATTGATATCAACAAACTGTGATAGATAGATAGATAGATAGATAGATAGATAGATAGATAGATAGATAGATAGATAGATAGATAGATTACGCTCTTGTGTCTGCTGTAGTAAAATGGAAAGAATTATGAATATTGAATACTTTCATTCATCCCGCATTTCTACGTTAAATAATGACGTGCATTCTTTGTTAATGCAATATTTTAAATTATTTAAAAATTAATAGCGACATATTTCCATGGATATTTCATAGGTGTTGATTCTATCATTAAACTAAGAATTATGATTCATCATAAAATTCAAATACCAAAATCGTAAAATTTTCACGATTATTTCTAGATCTTGTTATTATTCCTTATCACTACTCAGCCAATTCCACTTCTGTCATTTAAATCTTATGCAATCATGGCGTTAAAGGCAACCGCTTTTATTACAGGCTATTAGTAGAGATTTCTACTTCCCTAGTTTTGTTTTTTAGTTTTCCTTTTCCAAGAACCCTTTTTTTTTTTTTATTTGCATTCTCCATGACCAAAGTATAAAAATATTCACTCCCGGATAACATGTTATGAAGACATTCATTTTCAAGTGCACTTGCTGTGTTTCGACCTTATTTCTCTGAAATGGGGCAAATTTAGCAACCGTAGGAGGGCTATTGACAATATCAAAATGTGAAGCATTGTCGTAATGCACACACACACACACACACACACACACACACACACACACACACACACACACACATATATATTGGAACCTGTCGTCAGCGTCCACCTGCTGTTAACGACCACCTTTGTATGCATGCATGAATTGATAAAGTTAATTGGCCGTCAGTGAGCAACCACCTTCAGAGCGCGACCAGCGACAAACATCAACGAATGAAAATCACTGATCAAGCGACCGCTTAAAAAAAATTTCATTTTGGTCGTACACTGCGAACTTCTAAATTAGGAGAAAGTAAATGGGTAATCTATTTTATTTTGATTTGATCGAAGTTAGGAGCACTTACTCATTGTTTTGTTCTCGTAGTCTTGTATCAAACTGTTATTTCTTGTTCAAATGTACATTGCTTGAGTTTCTCTCACAGTCAAACATCGGCTGTTTTGTACAACATGTATTGCATTTGACATATTCAAGGGATTTATAGCAGTCTCTGTACTGACTTGGATAAATTCAGGATGGGGAAAATCACAACTATGTCCCGTTCTCAAATGTCTACTTCTTTCGTTTGTTTATTTTTGTGTATCTAGCTACTCTATTTCTATCTGGGTATATCTATCTCTATCTCTCTGTTTCTCTACCCCCATCCACGATCGCTGTCAGATTTTGGCATGTTTTGTTTATTTTTTCCATGTATTATCGCAGATTTTCTTTTGCTATCACTCACTTCTAAGAAAAGAACTGAAACCGTATACGTCGCGAATTTTTCCAACCTACATATTTTATAAGAAATGGCTTGTACTAGTACAGGCATGAAAAAGAAAGCAATAACTGACTTTTTGAAAAGTCCACTTAATAAATATTTTTTGTGAATAAATATTTTAGTTTCTTGTTGACCGTTGTAAATACGTTTTTTAAATTTTTAAAATGAATTACGCTGAATAAATTTCTTTAAAGTTACAATATACAGTGTCCCACTTATGCCAGACTAAGGTAAAAAATAGTTATATCGAAAAAAACTTTTAAATTAGTATTCAGTCAGTCAGTTAAGTGCTATACATGATACACACTTGGAAAGTTTTGAAAGAGACATGACTGACTGGACTATCCCGCAGAAGGTTGCCATTACTTTCTGCGATAAACTGGTTGCCAACCAAGGCTATAGAAGCCAGTCTGTCCTGGGATTTAACCCATAACTGGAGGGAAAAGATGGATTAATACCTTTCCTAAGGGTATTTGCGCGTAAGTGAATGCAACAAATTCAACTGGAATTCGAAATCGGTTCCCCGATTTATCGTTCCGAGTCAATATCCACTGCACCACAAAGCACGTCCTAATTAGTATTAGTTTACCTATTATAAGTGCATTATTTGTTAAGGATCTTAATAAAAATAATAACAGCATAGTACCCTAAAAAATAACGGGATTATTTAACGTGGATCAACTTTTTTATGTCTGGGATCAGTATAATATCCGTGCGCTTTGTCTAAGGTCAGTCCCCCCAATACCACCACCACATGTTACTTCTGCTTCAAATCAATGTAGTATCTGCGAAGTCTACTTTCTAGTCTTCTGCCTCGTAATATTCGTACACTCGGGGAAAAGTATTTTACGCAACGCTGCATTCTTACATATACAAAATTCAAGGATACCACTGACTAACTTTCGTTCATTAGACATTGAATTATGTCCCGTTGGGTCTTCCTTAGCTTGTCTTACGTTTCAACTCACCTGATGAATATTTATGAGCGTTCTTAAAAAAAAAGAAAATTTAAAATAACATTTTTGCTCTTGCATATAAATACATATTACAAAATAAAATCCTTTCATTTGCCTTGATAAAATCTCTCAGAGGAGGAAACGCTTCGGCCAAGATATATTTTACAGTTCTCTTTATTCTTTATATATATATATATATATATATATATATATATATATATATATATATATATATGAATACATGATATATCACAAGCTAAAAGTCTGCCTTCTTCTACCGAGCGCCCAGAGCTCAGAGATAGAATCGCCGAATGACGCCAATTCGGTCGGGTTTCAATCCTGGGAAAAAAGCAATCGTATGTCTAACCGTACTGATGAGCTGTGATACAGCAAAACAGATCTGTCTGCAGATGACCATATATATATATATATATATATATATATATATATATTGTAAATGTGATATTACTATGGTTTCTAAAAGCATTATATCACTACACAAAAGTTTCATGTTTCAGAACATTATTGTTCTCCTTCAGGTGATATTTGAAAAAATGGTAAAAATTATTGATTTTTAAAAGATATATGTTGAACTCATGGTTATTCAGAAAATTAAGGAGGGTTGATTGGAAGAAATTAAGCAATATGATTGTGGGTGTGTCAGTATTACTCAAGAAGCTCTATTTTGTATTGAGCACTCTTACGAAAGTAAATGCATAAGCAGAAAATTTTTAGTATATCTGTTTTTTCACTTCCTTATATATATATATATATATATATAATTTAGAAATTAGTTATTTCGCGACCTCGTTTTCTACTTTTCTAATTTAATTGTGACCCAAAATTAACTGGAATGTTTGACATTGAAAAAACAGTAACTACTCACGCATCTACAAACTGTTTATTCAGTAATAAGTTCGAACACTCTCGGCTACTAGCGTGTGTTTACATTACATTGTAAAAACCGCCTTCCTTTACTGAGCGCCCATAGCTCAAAGGTAGAATCACCGACTGATGTAATTTCGGTCGGGTTTCAATTCTGGCTAGAAACGATCAGATGTCTAACCGTACTGATGAGCTGTGATACAGCGAAACAGATCTGCCTGCGGATGACTATTTACGCTCTCACTCCCCGATTGAGCACCCTGGAAGAATGGTAGACTTTGAAAAACAGTAGCTACTCATGCATCCTTTATTCAGTAATGAATTTGAACACTCTCGGCTACTTACATTGCATATAACAAGCTAAAGTCTACCCATAGCTCAGAGGTATGTCAATTAGGTCGGGTTTCAATCCTGGCTAGAAGCAATCGGATGTCTAACCGTACTGATGAGCAGCGAAACAGATCTGTCTGCGGATGACTATATATATATATATATATATATATATATTTATGTGTGTGTGTGTGTGTGTGTGTGTGTGTGTGTGTGTGTGTGTGCAATAATGGCATCCCACAACCTCTGCCTATCTGCTTCCTGCTTTCCTGCCTGTTGGAAATCTTCCTCTATAGTTCGTATATTTAAAAACACTGGAGAACCCTCTGACCCTGCAAATTACCGCCCTATCAGCCTTCTTCCGATCTTTGGCAAAGTGTTCGAAGCCATTATCAACGCCGAGGTGGTTCAGCATCTCACAGCACACAGGCTCCTCTCGGACAAGCAATATGGTTTCCGCTTCACCAGGTCTACGACCATCACCGAGTACATATACCAGGCACTCGATAGGAATGGCGAAGCTCGAACCGTTGCATTGGATATATCTAAGGCGTTCGACAGAGTTTGGCATGCTGGCCTTCTATGTAAACTGCGGAGCTATGGTATAACTGGACATTTGTTTGAACTAATCCAGTCATTCCTCTCTAACCGCACAATGAAAGTGGTATTAAACGGACATGCCTCTCAGAACTACCATACAAATGCAGGTGTCCCCCAAGGCTCCATCTTAGGTCCTACACTCTTCCTGATATATCTTAATGATCTCCCTGATTCCATAAGAACCCAAATAGGTTTGTACGCTGATGACACCACAGTTTACTCTCGCCTCCAACAAAAATCTGGTGTAGGCGTCAAAGCTAAACTCGCAGCCGAGATTGAAAAAGACCTCCAATCCATATTGGACTGGGGTAAGAAATGGCTAGTAAATTTTAATGCTTCTAAAACGAAGCTACTGTCAATTAACCATCATCGACAATCTCACCTACCTCCCATTAGCATGGACCAGGCTTGCCTCCCAGAGAGTAAAACACTACGCCTCCTTGGTCTCACACTTTCAGCGGACCTCAAATGGAATGACTATATCGAATCCATTGCTAAATCCGCTGCTATGAAAGTCGGTTCTCTGTGTAGGGCCCGGAAGTTTTTTCCGTCTAAATCTATCCTGCACATTTACAAATCTACCATCCGCCCGTGCATTGAATACTGCTGCCATATCTGGTCGGGTGCCCCTGCTGTTCTCCTCGGGCTTCTCGATAAGGTTCAGAGGAGGGTCTGTAATGTGATAGATACCGACTTGGCAGACCGCCTGCAGTCTCTCTCCCACCGGCGAGACGTGGCTTCCCTGTGTCTCTTCTATAAATACTTTTACGGCTTCTGCTCCGATGAACTTAGATCACTGGTGCCCCCTAAATACGAATTTGCACGAGATACTAGATTAGCAACTAGATCCCACCCTTTTACAGTGAAACCGATAAAATGCAGCCGTAACTTCTACTCCAACAGTTTCTTTCCTCGCACTTCCCGACTGTGGAATTCTCTTCCAAACGATTGCTTCCCCGACGGCTACAGTCTCCAGGAGTTTAAATGTAAGGTCAATAGACACCTCCTAACACACTAACCTGCTCCCATTCTATCAAGCACTCTTCCCATCTGCCCGACCCTCATCCTCGCTATCCTTACTCATCTGTCACCTTTCTCCTGACATTCCCTATGTCTATCCACTCCTTCTCTTTACCTTCCCCTATGTAGCCCCATGCGCAATAGGGGCAGTGGCATGCCTTGCTTGGGGTGAGATGATTAAAAAAAAAAAGAAAAAAAGAATGAGATCCTGCCCTTACAGGACAGGTAATCTTTAGAAACGGATTCTGTATATTTTCTATTCAAGCATTTATTTCTAGATTGAAATTGTCTCCTCATTATATATATATATATATATATATATATATAGTATATCGAGGCAGCAGATGAGTTTACACACAGTAAAAAGAACCTTCAGATATTGGAGGCCATCTACATTAAATCAAAACAACCCAAATAAAATCACATTTCAATCTGGTCATAGCACATTACATTGCATTTAGGCATATGGTTCTTTTAACATTTCGGTCTCTCACGCGGTGTGACGTCATAGAACTGCATTACAAATTTACGAACTGCGTCTGCTCTTCGGTGACTGTTATCGTTGCTTAGCAATGTTTTATGCCAACACAAGATAAAATCATCTTTGATGGTGAATGTCTTTATGTTAACGTCCCTGTAATGTCTCTGAAGATGGCTCATGTGAGCCAAAAGCTTAGAACCAGCATAATAAAAATATCCAAATGTATTACAATTTTGTCTAAATTAAAGCCAAAATACGATGTTTAGAATGGCTCATGATTAAACATAATAGACATTCATTGTCTGTTATATTTAACAGTATATATATATATATATATATATATATATATATATATATATATATATAGTATATCGAGGCAGCAAGTAATTTTCTAATCATATACTGTTAAATACAAGAGACAATGAATGTCTGTTATGTTTAGCCATGAGCCGTTTTAAACGTCGTATTTTTGCTTTAATTTCAGTTGAAAATAAAGACAAAAATTCTCCAACATTTAGATAATTATTTATTGGTTTTCTTCTAAGCTTTCGGCTCACATGAGCCATCTTCAGAGAGGTTGTTTAAACTGAAATATTATAAAATCCACCATCACCTACGATTTTATTTTGTGTTGACATAAAACTTCGCTTGGCAACGGCAATATATATATATATATGGTAATTATTATTATTATTATAGCATACTGCAACTTAATAGCTATAAAATTTCGGTGTTAAAACACCATCATCAGGCAGTAAAATATTGTTAATTTAATTTGTGATATATGGATAAGGGCATTTTAAAATAATTAAATAAATAAATTGAAAAAATTAAGATAAGGTAAGTCAATGAAATAAATTACATGGAGTAGGAGCTAATGTGACCTCAAAGTTTGTGTACGATTTGCTAGACGGTAGTGTAGCGAATGTTTCACCGCAGAAATCCAGACATGTCAAATTTTAAACCGGAAAAAGGAAAAGATAAAGCAGAAAAAAATAAATAAAATTAAAAAAGTAAAAAAAAAAAAAAAAAAAAAAAAAAAAAAAAAAAAAAAAGAGAGAGAGAGAGTAGACGAATCCAAACGTTGGAAAAGATAAAGTAAACAAAAGAAAAAAATCAAAACTAACAGAAAGATAAAAATAATGAATTGAGATGAGGATTTTTTTCATAAGTACAAATAAAATAATAATTATATTAATTAAAAATTTAGCAGTTCAATAAGTCAACAGTTTTTAAATTATAAGGGGATTATCATAAAACAATAATAGTAAATTAAACAAATAGCCAGTAGAATAAACTAAATTTTTTTAAGCTATAAAGGGATTTTATATGGTTATAAAAGCTATGAGGTTTTTATAAGGTTATTTAATGCGGGGAGATATCGAGTTCTACAGATAATAACAAGTGCACTTGAACATGGAATTTTGTTTATATATAGCAAATGAGGACACCGATAATTTCAGTTGTCGCTGGAACCCTCGGATCGATTGGAAAAAGTTTCTGATAGACTCGGTGAATGGATTCTTGATATCCCATACTTTAAACAAATACAAAAATGTTGTTGGGACCCGCAAAGAAATGAATATACAACAGAAATCGAAGAGAATAATAATGATTATAATACTAGTAATAATAATAAAACTTAACGGGGTGTCACCTTGTTTATTTGAGAAAAATTGTCTAATATTCATTGTCATAATCACATTTTTGGTACTTATATCTTTCCAAAGAGTATTTTTCTTGACAAAAACTGTCTTATATATTTATAAGTCTACCATTCGTCCATGAATTGAGTTCTGATAAGCAGCTTGGTCTTATCATGTTAGAGTTGAAAGGGCTTGATTTAATTTTGGTCTTGTCAAAAGTTTTCTCATTGCTAGAGTTGGAAGAGAATCTAAATTGGAATGAGTTAATTAAGTTGTCTAGAATTCTAGGGTGATGGTTCGATTCTTTGTTGACGTATGAATCTTTGGCATATGGTTTGTACTGCCCATTTTTCAGGTTAAAGGTTACATCGAGGAAGTTGATTAATTTGTTGTTGGAAGATAGTGACAAGAAAGGACTACAAATAAACTGCAAGAAAACCGAATGCGTGGTCATCAGCAAAAAGGGCAGCCCAAAATGCCAATTACATCTGAGGGACTCTAAAATCAAGCAGGTACAGAAATTTAAAAACCTAGGAAGTGTTCTACAGAAGATGGAAAGTGCGACACTGAGATCCGAAGGCGAATTGGCATGGCGAAAAAAGCATTCCAGAAGTTGAGGAAACTATTAAGAAACAGGACAATTTCACGAGAAACAAAGAGGAGAATACTGGATTGCTATGTGATGTCGATTCTTCAATATGGCAGTGAATGTTGGACAATATCTTCGAAGCAGCTGAAATGTGGTTCTACAAAAGGATGCTGTGGACATCATAGACCGAGCATGTGAACAATGACGAGGTTTTGGAAAGGATGGAGACGAAAAGGACATTAATACTGAGCATCAGGAAGGGACAACTAAAGTTTCTGGGACATGCAATGAGGAAAGACGGCTTGGAGAACCTGATACTAACAGGTTAGATAAAGGTAAAAAGAGACAGAGGAAAGCAGCGGATAACATATTTGAAGGACCTGATCAGGTGGATGACGGAACGAGGGTTACATGGTGCAACAGGAGAAAGCGTGCTAAGAGCCACCAGGGATAGGCAGATGTGGAAAGCCATGATCGCCTACGTCCTGAAAGGACAGGGTACATAAAAGAAGAAAGTTGGTTGGTTGTTTTGTTTTTATGGCAAATCAACCTCGGCGGGTCATTTATTGCCAACTATATTTTATTTATTTATTGCTGGTAAAACCTTTTTCTTTCAACAATTTATTGTTGTTTTTATATAAGTTTCTGTGTCTAGTAATACATTTTTCTTTTCAAGTACTAAGATTCATTGGGATTTGTTTTTAAGGGCAGGGTTCCCAAGTCCTTCCCTTGTTATTTAACCCATAACTGGAGGGACGTGATGGATTAATACCTTTCCCAAGGGTACCAGTGCTTAAGTGAATGCAAGGTATTCAACTGTAATTCGAACTCGGTTCACCGATTTCTCTTTCCGAGCCGATATCCACTGCACCACAACGCACATCCGTCACGATACGCTTACAGCACCTGGTATTCCCAAGCGGTTACTCATCTAAGTACTGACCAGGCTCAACGTTGCTTAACTTCAGAGATCGAGTGAGTACCGGTGTATTCAACGTGATAGGCCGTAAGCCTTAAGAAGAAAGTGTTAGTATATTTTACATTATGTTATTATTAATTTCTTTTGTTTTAACAAAAACTTCCTGTCATTTCTTCCTATCTTCTGTCGTTCTTAATACGGCACTCAATACCCGCTCTACCATCCATCTGCTCAAGTCAGTAAAGTACGTCATACGTTGCTTTCCTTTGTCTCTCCACCCTCTATCCGTCCTTTGAGCATCTGGTTCTCCAAGCCCTCCTTCCTCATTACACATGTGATTCAGTTAAGTGCCATACGTGATACACGCTTTATACGATCATGTCTCGAAAGAGACATGACTGACTGGGCAGAAGATTATCCCGCAGTAGGTTGCCATTACTTTCTGCGGTAGACTGGTTGCCAGCCAAGGCTATAGAACCCAAATCTGTCTTGTTGTTTAACCCATAACTGGAGGGAAGAGAGGGATTAATACCTTACCCAAGGGTATTTGCGCGTAAGTGAATACAACGAACTGGAATTCGAAATCTGTTCCCCGATTTCTCGTACCGAGTCGATATCCACTGCTCCACAATGCACATCCTGCCGTGTTTATACATTGTGTGATTAGGAAGTTAAAAAATGTGATGTGATTCAGTCAGTTAAGTGCCAGACGTGATACACAGGTGGGTGATCATGTCTCAAAAGTGACATGATTGACTGGGCAATCTCGCAGTAGGTTGCCATTGCTTTTTGTGGTAGACTGGTTGCCAGCCAAAGCTATATAACCCAATCTGTCCTGTTATTTAACCCATAACTGGAGGGAAGAGATGGATTAATACCTTTCCCAAGGTTATTTGCGCGTAAATGAATGCAAGGAATTCAACTGGAATTCGAACTCGGATCCCTGATCTCTCGTTCCGAGCCGATATCCACTGCGCCACAAATAAAGTTAAAAAAATGTCTTCAATCCTTCCAGAGAAGATACAGAACTGTAGAGACAAAAGTCATGGTGAAAAAAAAAAACAAGGGAATAAAATAAATACCGTAATCTGAGTAAGCAATGGAAGATATCGAGTTTGAGTCCGAGTTTGAGTTTGAGATTGAGTTTTATTTAAATATCTATCAATCTCGGTGGGTTATTTAATGCCAAAAATGTGAATTTTTAAGGTATTTTTTGAAATTTTCGGTTATAGTGAGAAGGTTGATTTAGTCAGATTTTGATGACAAAGTTGTTTTCTTTTAAAAATAAACTCAAGATGTCTACTGGTTTTGTAGTTTTCAAAAGTTCCTTTAAAATGAAAGAAAGAAGGTTTGGTTCGTTTTGTTTTACGGTATCTAAACCTCAATGACTCATTTAATGCCGACAAGATTTTTACAGTAGATTTGTATGAATATATTATGTATTCTTTGTAAGAAATCAATTTGTAGATCAGGTTTCATTGTTGTAATTTTGTAAAGTACATCAACGAATCTGAGAGTCAGATGTATCACTGGTATATATATATATATATATATATATATATATATATATATATATATATATTGATCTTCGAAAATATATTGCTCTTAATATTTTTTTTTACTTCAAAAATATATTGCTGGAAATATTTTTTCTTCATAAATACATTGCTTGCAATACCTTCTTCTCCAAAAAGTACCGCTGGAATTTTCAATACAAAACTATACCCTTATACTTTCACAGTGCTTTGACCTCAGTTTGGGGTTTAGCTACTTGCCCATAGCTGGGACCCTAACATGTCCTACTACTACGGGTCATGGTGGAAATGGGAACAACAGCAATTAAGAGATAGTTCCACGCTCCTCAAAAGTTTCCAATTCGAGGCTTTGCTGTCGGATGCAATTTATCGTCAAACCCAGGACCTGGGTGTAGTTTATCGTCATACCCAGGACGCCTCATTGCCGTGATGCTCCAGCCGACAGTCCGGGAAGATATTGAGTTCTACCGATAATAACAAGAGTACTTGAACATGTAACCCGTCTAAGCATTACGGTGAGATTAAAGAGCTCGATAACTCAAGGCGTGTTTAAGGTTTTCCTCATTTTGACAGTGCGAAGATTTAAAAATGGAAGCTAGGTATTTAAAGAAAGTCGCCGTGATTTAAATTTCGCCTACATACCTGTTTGTGTGTTTATCCGTGTTTGTGCGTGCGTTTGTGTGTGTGTTTTTAATCCATCCTTCATATATACAAGTCAACCATCCGTCCGTGCATGGAGTACTGCTGCCATTTATGGTCAGGTGCCCCTGCCGTTCTCCTCAGTGTTCTTGACAAGCTCCAAAGGAGAGTCTGTAATGTGATAGGTACTGATCTGGCGACTCGTCTGCAGCCACTTTCCCATCGTCGAAATGAGGCCTCCCTCTGTCTCTTCTATAAATACTTTCATGGCTTCTGCTCGGATGAGCTTAAGTCACTGATGCCTCCTCAACAGGTGTTTACCCGTTCAACCAGACTGGCAACTGGGTCCCACCCATTCACAGTCAGGTTAGCCAAACGCAGACGACAATTCTACTCCTGCAGCTTCCTCTCTCGCACTTCCCGCCTGTGGAACTCACTCCCGTATTCTTGCTTTCCTGACGGCTACGACCTCCAGAAATTTAAAAGCAAAGTTAATACTCACCTACTAACCACTGGCCTCTAGCTCTCTCCCCTCCCCTGTATAACCTTCCCTTTCTCTCCGCCCATGTATCTGTCATTGCACCTGCTTTCTCAGCTTTCTATTGTTCCTTTCTAACTAGCTTGTACTCCTCACTCTTTTCTAATTAATCTTTTTACATTTATGTAACCCCCTGCACATCAGTGGCGTTTCTGCCTTGCTCGGGGTGAAATGATTAAAAAAAAAAAAAGTGTTTGTGCTGTGTGTGTGTGTGTGTGTGTGTGTGTGTGTGTGTGTGTGTGTGCGCGCGCGTGCGCGTACGTTTGACCTACACAGATCTGAAGCAAAGTATTTGGAGAGTTTCTGTGATCCTAGGCAATGCTCTGATCCTGAAAATATCTGCACTGTAAAATATGCATATTTTAAGGGAAGAAAAATTTAAGTAACTGGCATGAATATCACCCGGACCCGGTTACAGGAGCTCTAGACATTTTATGGGAGTTTGAAACACACACACACAGAACAATCAAAGCTAATAGCCCAGACATCGTGATCAAAGACCACAAGAACAGAATTTACTTTATTGACATGATAGCTCCTGCAGATTTTAATGTATCAAAGATTTTCAAAAAACGATCAAAATACAAGGATCTTGAAATGGATTTTTTAAAATGTAGCACATGAAGACACCAATAATTTCAGTTGTAGTTGGAGCCCTCGGATCGATTGGAAAAAGTTTCTGATAGACTCATCGAATGGATCCTTGGTATCCCATACTTTAAACAAATACAAAAAATTGTACTCACAAATACTGTTCACTCCTTACGAAGGACTATGTAAAATGAGTATGATCTTAGGTTGTCTTTTCTTTTCTTTTTTTTTTCTTCTTTTATTTTGTGCTAAATTACTAAGTGAAAAAAATCAATGAAGAATCAAAAACCATTCAGACGATATTATTATTGAAATGAACTGGTATATTACGGAGGTTGTTGGAAGTCTTGTTGTCACTTGATATCAAGCAAAAGCCATGACTTACTACTAGCTTGAACATAACAACGATGAGTCTTTTTTTTTATCTCTAGGAAATCTGTACTAAAAAAGTACGGTATGAACTACGAATATCGTAGTTCATACCGTACAAAGGACCCCCACCCCTAAAAGGTAATGCAACATGATATGTTGTTACTTCACCTCCAAAAATTCTAATTATGGTCTGAAAATAATAATAATAATCGTGATCAAAGACCACAAGAACAGAATTTACTTTATTGACATGATAGATCCTGCAGATTTTAATGTATCAAAGACTTTCAAAAAACGATCAAAATACAAGGATCTTGAAATGGATTTTTTTTAAATGTAGCACATGAGAACGACAATAATTTCAGTTGTAGTTGGAGCCCTCGGATCGACTGGAAACAGTTTCTGATAGACTCACCATTGAATGGATCCTTGGTATCCCATACTTTAAACAAATACAAAAATGATGCCATTTCTGAGCTTAGTTCTCTTGTTGGGACCCGCAAAGAAATGAATATACAACAGAAATCGAAGAGAATAATAATGATTATAATACTAGTAATAATAATAAAACTTGACTGAGTGTCTCCTTGTTTATTTGAGAAAAATTGTCTAATATTCAGTGTCATAACCACATTTTTTGTACTTATATATACCCAGGGAGTATTTTTCTTGACAAAAACTGTCTTATATATTTATATGTCTACCATCGTCCATGCTTTGGATTCTGATAAGCAGCTAAGTTTTATCATTTTAGAGTTGAAATGGATAGATGTAGCCGTAATTTCTATGCTAAGAGTTTCTTCTCTTGCATTCTCGCTTATGGAACTCTCTCCTGGCTTCCTTTCTTCTCAGTCAACTTTGATTCTATTAAATCAGCTGATAAGTCTGCAACTAGGAAAGTCTATGTCGTACTAGACAATTTTATCGCCAGAATTTATCTTACATCTTTATAAGTCTACACTTCGTCCTTTCTTGGAATTTTGCTGAGATATGATGCTCCTGCTATATATTTAGAGATTCTTAATAAAATCAAAAGAAAGATCTGCAGTGCTATGGTTCTGACCTGGCATCTCGATTTCAGTCTCTTCCCACTGCCCTAACATAGCCTCCCTGCGTCTTTTCTTTAAATATTTTTATAGTAATTTTTCTGATGAGTTTTCCTTTTGTAATCATTGCAAATATTTCTATTTAAACGTTGTTATTTTTACTCACTCCCATCCCGACAAATTGTACATATGTGAGCTAGTTAGGACTTCAAAGAGACTTTGAGGTATTATGGTAGCTGTAGTAAGAATGGTAAGTAAAAATGTGTTGTTTTCGGTGTAAGGAATACTGTGGTGCATTTGGGTCAGTAATTCTGGATGTGACTCGTGGTGCAGTGGATATAGGCTCGGGACGAGAAATCGGGTTCGAATTCCTTCTAGTTATGGGTTAAATAACAGAACAGATTGGGTTCTATAGCCTTGGCCGGCAACCAGTCTACCGTAGAAAGCAATGGCAATAGAACCAAATCTGTCCTATTATTTAACCCATAACTGGAGGGAAGAAAACGGATTGATACCTTTCCCAAGGGTATTTGTGCGTAAGTGAATGCAAGGAATTCAACTGGAATTCGAACGCGGGACCCCGATTTGTCATTCCGAGTCGATATTCACTGTACCTCAACGCACATTCGCATATCTTCCCACACATCCTTAAAAACAGTGGTTCTAATTCTGTAATCCTCTACTTCTTGAGCCTGGATTTTTAGAAATTTCATACTTGTTATATCTGATAGCTTTCGCTGGGAATCAAACGACAAAATACTTTTTGAATGTTATTACGCAAATCATCATCATCATCATAATCATAATTATCCTCAACTTATTCATTCAAAAATTGAATTTAAAGTGGAATAAAACGCTTCAGGATGTGCTTTCTTGTGCAGTGGATATCGGCTCGGAACAAGAAATCAGAGAGCCAAGTTCGAATTCCAGTTAAATTTGTTGCATTCACTTACGCACAAATACCTTTGCGAGAGGTATTTAATCCGTCTCTTCTCCCACCAACTTTAGGTTAAATAACAGAATAGATAGGATTCTATAGCTTTGGTCAGCAACCAGTCTACTGCAGAAAGTAATGGCAACTTACTGCTAGAAACCATTCAGGTAAACTATGACAGTCATGTCTCTTTCGAGACATGATCGCCTATGCGTGTATCACGTATGACATTTAACTGACTTAGTTTTAATTTAAGCAAGAAGAATGTTGAAAATTATATGAACTTAACATATGAGCAACGACTAAGGTTTGTAAAAAACTGGAAAAAACATGACACTTGTACTTAGAATCAGAAATAGGTGGTTACAATTTCTTGGATATAAAGTGAGGAAAATGAGCTTGGATAATTTGGCACTCACAGGATATACACTCCTGATCAAAAATTTAAAACCACTGAAAAATCTTTAAAAAGAAATTTTTTTTTATAGATAGATTTTAAACTCCCCCCACTTAAGGTTACCAATACTACAATCTAAAAGGTTATGGAAACAAAAAGCTACATTCCAAACATTTTATTTAGAAATTTACATTTTTATAAAATGAGGCGATTTACACATGATCAAAATTATAAGACCAGGGGTATGAATTGTTAGATCTATGGTAATTCCAATGTTTTTAGTTCAGTTAAAGATTAGCAATCACTGCGTAAAGGTGTTACCATGCCTAAAGCAAGCAAACTTACCAAAGTTGAGCGTTCTCGAATTCTAGAATTCCATAAGCAAGGTTTGTCTCAGCGGGCGATCGCAGCTAAGGTAAATCGCAGTAAAACTGTGATTTACAACTTTCTAAAGAACAGTGAGAATTATGGAAAAGCAAAATCCTCTGGTAGGCCCCAAAAAATTTCTCCTGCATTGAGTAAGAGAATAAGACGGGTTGTTATGAAAGACGGGGGGCTTTCTTCTAGTCAAATTAAGGCAGTCACAGATGCTGATTGCAATCCCGTAACCATCAGACGACACTTACGACAAAAAGCCATGGTAAGTAAAAAGCGTAAGCAAATTCCTCGGCTGCTTCCACGTCACGTTGTGAATACCAAACATGGAACGTTGAGAAGTGGAAGAAAGTCCTGTTTTCTGATGAGAAAAAAATTCAATCTAGATGGTCCTGATGGCTTCCAACGATATTGGCATAACAAAAACATGCCTCCTGAAATTTTCTCCACACGTCATAGTGGTGGAGGGTCCCTAATGGTATGGGGTGCCTTTTCTTACAAAGGGACGATGGAGCTCCAGGTGGTGCAGGGTTGTCAAACAGCGGCTGGTTATGTTAGCATGCTACAAAAAGTATCATTGATGATGGAGGGCCATCGTTTGTGTGTGGAATGGATGGTTATTCTAACAGAATAATGCTGCAATCCACGCTGCAAGACGGACCTTGACATTTCTACAAGAAAATGGGGTCCATCTCTTGGGACATCCTGCATGCTCACCAGACTTGAACCCAATTGAAAATGTTTGAGGATGGATGACAAGAGATGTTTATTGAAATGGCAAACAATATTCAACAAAAAATGGACTTCGTGATGCCATCTTCAGAAGCTAGAGTAACATCCCCCGCACCTTAATGGAAATGCTTATTTCTAGCATGCCCGACAGAATTTTGGAAGTCATCAAAAGCAGTGGAGGTAGAATTCATTATTAAATTTGGTTGTTGAATGTTTTCATACACTTTTTGTACAATTTCGTAGAATTTTTGTCTCTGGTCTTATAATTTTGATCATGTGTAAATCGCCTCATTTTATAAAAATGTAAATTTCTAAATAAAATGTTTGGAATATAGCTTTTTGTTTCCATAACCTTTTAGATTGTAGTATTGGTAACCTTAAGTGGTAGGAGTTTAAAATCTATCCGTAAAAAATATTTCTTTTTAAAGATTTTTATGTGGTCTTAAAATTTTGATCAGGATTGTATAAAAAGCAAAAAGGTAACGAATAATTTACCTAACGAGCTTGTGTAAATGACTAGCAGAACAGGGATTGGGAGAGTTGAAAATAAATTAATAAGAGCTAAAAAGGAAGTTGTGGAAAGCCATGAATGTTTACGTTCTGAAGGGATATGGTATGCAGATGAAGAATAATACCAAACTTGTGTAAGTGGTTAGCAGAACAGACATCAAGAGAGATAGAGAAGAGACAAAATATACTAAGAGTGACAAAGAACAGGAAATTGTGGAGAGCCATGATTACCCATGTGCTAAAGAAATACGCCACAAAGAAGAAGAAGAAGAAGAAGAAGAAGAAACTTGTGTAAATGATTAGTCGAACAGGTATTAAGATATAAAAATCTACAAAGAAAGCTGTGGAGAGCCATGATTGCCCACGTACAGGAGGGATATGGAACATAAGCAGAAGAAATAGTGTTAATTATCGTGTCTTTATGATATATATTCATCAATTTCATGGCTATTTCCAACGCGACTCGACTCAAAATATTTCCCATTTTCACTTAAATATCGTTTCCTGACTTAGGTGAAAATAAATGATCATTTTTTTCATTTTGTTTATAATTTTTATTTTTTTCAGTTTGTATATAAATTAAAATTTCTTTCTTTTCTTATCAATCAGTTTAAACAATGTGAAAGACAATAAACAGTGATGACTTGGAAAGAGAGAAAAAAGAAAAAGATTTTTCAACCATTAAAAACCCCAGCTGACCTGGTTTCTAAATTGTATACTCGCGGAATTGTTATTTTTCATTGGTTCAATTGTATTCTTGTAAAATAAATTTTTTGAAAAGAAATTTAAATAATTGCTATTGCAATGTTATCGTGGTTGGCTTTGGCTTATTCTTGTTGAAATGTCGAAATACAAAATTCTTATTTTGCCCTCAATGTGCAAACAAAATATAAAAGACATTCACATTAAAAGAACAGCCTATGAATTGTATTTTTGTTCCCCAAGCAAAGGAAATCATAACATTAATTCCTGTGCTGAAACAAGTTGGAGAGAAACAGTTAAAAGACTGAGATTTTTTTTCGTTTATGAAGTTTGCAATAAATACCTACCTACCTACCTACCTACCTACCTACCTACCTACCTATCTATCTAACTATCTCAGTCTGTTCATTATCTATCTATCTATCCCAGTCTGTTCATTATCTATCTATCTATCTATCTATCTATCTATCTATCTATCTATCTATCTATCTATCTATCGCAGTCTGTTCATATCTATCTATCTATCTATCTATCTATCTATCTATCTATCTATCTATCTATCTATCTATCGCAGTCTGTTCATATCTATCTATCTATCTATCTATCTATCTATCTATCTATCTATCTATCTATCTATCTACTAGTGGGCCCGTGACGGCAAAATATTTATATCAATATGCCGTCTAAGATGACGCCAGAATATATACTGATGTACCTGCTATTGAGTATCTTACATTAAGACATACGAAAATATATAATCAAAACCTCTCAGTCTGACAGGAGCTATATAGATATATATATATCGGTCATTATTATAATAGAGATGATACATATATATTCTTCACAACTTGACGATATAATCATTACAAAAAAAAATAATATGCTACTATTAAAGAGCAAACACGCAGCAAGAGCTTTCATAACTGGTAGTAAAGTTTAATAATTTGTGGTAAAGAGAATGAACTGAGCCGATGCTGCTTTGCTATTTATTGTCTACTCTCCCTCCATTAGCGTGACAGGAGGGATATATATATATATAAATACACAAAGGTCATTATTATAATAGAGAGGATAATCAAATGAATAAAAAGTAGCGTACAGTGATTGCTGGTAGAAATAAAATAGTGCTCGATGTAAAATAACAGCTAAAATCTGTACGAATTAATATATATGATCATTTGGCAGGGTTAGAGAATGTGGCTTTTCAGCAACCTCGTGAATTCTAAATACATCTCTCTTTGTCTTTCATGGGCACACAAACACTGCTACAAAATCTCACACACGCGCACACACACACACACACACACACACACACACACACACACACACACACACACACACATAGATATATTACTTGAAATATTATTTTTCGTGGATACCTTATTTGTGTAGATTCCGTGTATCAGCTTAGACACGAGAGAAAACACTCTTTAAAATAACAGGTCGTCTATTCAAAGACGGGTATCAAATAAAAATATTGTTTGAAAATATAATGATTAAATAATCAATTCCTTCTTTAGAAATACATATAAATATATATATATATAAATATATATATATAGTTGTCGATATTTATGAAATATGGCATTATAATTATTTACACTTTTCCGACAGTAACATTGTTCGGATAGTTATACAAATAGGCGGAGAAAAACAACTAGGAAGAAAAAATTACCTAGTGCTATGGAAAACAATTACAAACAACAATATTGTGATATGAGCTCTGGTAAAAAAAAGAATGGTGACTGAGACATTAGCTTTTATAAGTTCCAAAAAATTATGCACTGGTTGAATCCAGTGACTTTACACAAAGAGGTGAAAAAATATTTAAAGAACTGAGTTAAAAAAAAAAAAAACTGATAGTAAGACATCTGGAAGCGGCATTGCCCATGAAAGTAGAACAATCCACACCAGTGGTCGAAATAAAGGGTTCATTTCGAAATTCCAGTTACTTTCAGAAGGTCAGAGCGTATCACTGCGAAAACATTATTAATATGACAACAATCATGAGGATAATAGTTCGAACAATGTAAATAGTATCTATATATATATATAGTGGCTATATATGTTCATTATATATATATATATATATATATATATATATATATATATATATAATGGTTTCAAAGTATGTTATATTTATGTGTTCAGTATTAAAGTGGAGTCTGATGTCAGCACACCCCAGCGACTGTCTTTTTCATGATTAAACTAACTGTTCATAAGATTATATTTATGCATGAAAAAGACAGTCGCCGTTGGACAACCTTCCCTGAAGATCGGTTTAGGTGAAACCTTGGTAGGTTTGTTGGCTCACTAGGTTAATTTACTTATTCTGCTCTGCTTACGTACTGAGTGCTTTTTTGTTAATGATTATTCGTCTCGGGTTTTATCTTTGGGCTACGTACTGGCTCAGTCCAAATCGCTTTGGCTGATGTTCATGTGCTTAGCTCTTTCTTTTTTTTACAACCATTTTTTTACTTCCGCGTATATACGCGGAGGGCTTTTCGAAAGGAGTATAGTGATAAGTTTGCATATATATATATATATATATATTATAATTTTTTTTTAATTCAGATACTTCAATCCAAGGGAAAAAAGCAGGAAGGTAAATTCCAAAAAACCCGATCCTAATTAATATTAAAAATTTTATTTTAATATTAAAAAATGATACAGGAAGAGAGCTCCATGTATTTTTTTTTCTTTTTTTTTTCTTTAGTTTCTTTCTTTTTCCCTCCCTTCCTTCTTTTATCTCTCTTACCACCTTTTTTCCGTGTTGCTTAAACTTACGTCGATTTAACACGGCTGTCTGTTAATTTTTAGTTACATTCTCCCTTTTTTTTGCGAACCCAGACGATGTCAAGTTTTTCTTTTCTTATTTATTTGATTTTATTCTATCTTTTTCTTTTTCTTTCCCTTTATTTTTCTTTTTATTTTATTTTATTTTTTAATTTCTTTGCAATCTATTTAAAAAGGAAAAGTAGACTAATTTTTCTCCAGTTTCTGAAAGGAATTTTCTGTTGCTGAGGTGATGTGTTGTTCCCCGTGGGGATCTTCATATCGAAATGGCCATTCAACATCTTTGAATTAATCCTTTTTTAATATATATATATATATATATATATATATATATATATATATATATATACTATTAGCCATAATTATTAGGCCTCCCCAGTATTTAAAATAAAAATGATGTATTTCATACTATTTTTTAGTATTTATTGCCAAATGAATAATTGTAAATGAAAATAAAATGGTTCTTTTGTTAATACTGCACAATAACATGTGCATCAAATGGAATCATAAATATTATTAATTACCTCCATTGCAGTTTCATTAATGAAAGAATGAAGAAAATTTAAGTTGAATCGGACGAGTTCATCTTTGCTTCCTTGCCTGGTAAAATTTTGCAAAGTAATAATAACAAAAGAACCACTGTATTTTCATTTCGAATTTTCCACTTGGCAATAAATACTAAAAATAGTATGAAATACATCAATTATTTTAAAAAATTGGAATGGCCTAATAATTATGACCGGTAGTGTGTGTGTGTGTGTGTGTGTGTGTGTGTGTGTGTGTGTGTGAAAGAGAGAGAGAGAAAAAAAATGAGAGAAAGAAACAAAGAGATTTCAGCCATAGGAAGCGTGAAACTGTCAAACGCCATGCGGTGTTCAATCTTCAGTTCACGCTGTCTATATCTATAGAGGCTCCGGTATTAAACACTCTCTACCTATAAATATGTCAAACTTAACGAGCCAGTGGAAATATCAAACGAAAAGGAAAATGAAAAAAAAAATGGGTTCAAACTGGGATCCCTTTTGATGGCAACCCAGAGCACTAAGACGAGACACAGCTGAAAAGATGGCGTCGTCTGTACTGCGATGAAGACAAAACTATTAATCATGTGATTTTTCTTTTCTTTTCTTTTTTAAGAGAAAGTGATAAGTATAGTCCACACACTAATAATAATAATAGAAAAAAGTGGAGATTGAAAACAAGGATAATACCAGTTATAGTAGGTGTGCTGGGAATGATAAAAAAGGAACACAACAACACATAGAAAAAAAGTCCTTGGAAGCCTCAGGTTAAGAGAAATACAAAAACTATTTTCATAAAAACAGCCAACACAAGAAGAAGAACTTTTCAAATGTAACGTTAGTGATGTTATTGAAGTTAGAAAAATAAACCGTGAAATGTACCCATAACAACACACCACTATCTGCCTTAGATCTTTGTAGGTAGTGTTACCATAGCAAAAATTGAAATATGATGAGGATGAAAATAATAATAATAATTCAAATATCCCGTGATTCATTAGTGCTGTAGGGGCTCTACATATACTGCAGCAGAAGTAGAAGTGATGTTTCTTTGGGCACAACAGCCTGAAGGAGTCGAAACTTCTCCAGACTAGTTTGAATTCAGAGATTTTCCTTTTCCTAGACCGGTTGCCACCTAAGGCTATAGAATCCGATCTGCCCTGCTATTTTATCATAACTGGGGGAGAACAGATGGATTCATGCCTTTCTCAAGGTGTAATGAACCCGATTTCTTAGCAGTAGATGTAGCTATTGATTCAATGTGTTTATTCCACTTGAGATCGGCTGAGAGAGTGAGGCCGAGGAGGCGCAGTGTATTGCTTTCAGGGAGACTAGTGTGATCCATACAAATGGCGGAAAGGAAAGTTTCTCTATGGTGGTTAAAAGAGAGCATCTTCGTTTTAGAAGCATTAAAATTTACAAGCCATTTCTTACCCCAATTCATCACACACTGGCGTTTTTTTTTTGTTTTTTTTTCAAAAAGCAGACGTGAGGTTTAGTTGGTTAGCTCTGGCAGATTTGATATTGAGACAGGAGTAGATGATGGTGTCATCAGCATAGATGCCCACTTAGGAACTGACTACACCAGGAAAATCTCTCAGCTCTCCGATTCCTCAATCTGAGCTACTATCCATTACTCCACCGTGTATCCAATAATAATAATAATAATAATAATAATAATGTTGCAATTTCAAACTTTGCAAAATTTCTAAGAAAGAAATAAAAAAAAAAGAAAAAAGATCGCGCAGATCATGAAATGTCGAATGCTAGAAACGGACTAAATTTCAGCAAAATTGGAGTGCTGGCTATTTTGAAACCATCTTGAAAAATCTCTCAGAGAAAATAGACACAAAATATCTGCGCACTTAATGACTCTCCACTTCCTGAGGAAATGTACAGTTTAAAAATGACACTTAAATCTCTTACTAAGTTGTATCTGCTTAATATAAAAATAAAATGTCACAAAAATGGTGTAATGTAAAACGAAAGAGTGATGATGATGATAAAACATGAAGTGTCATGACAGTCTTGATTGGCGCCTTGGGAACGATCATCAAGAGCTCAGGGTAAAGACAAGAATATCAGAATGACAGCAAAACTGAAGAGTCATATATATTATTACTATTATGTAGATCACTAAGGAGACTTACTGTCACTTTATTTCGAACGTAATCCATCATTTGAACACTGAATGTGGAAAAAAAAATTTAAATTAGGAAACTATCCGAAAGTATGACATTGAAGGTATCGACGAGAATTTTAATCAATATACTTCAGATGTGCGTTGTGGTGCAGTGGATATAGCCTCGGAACGAGAAATCGGGGAGCCGAGTTCGAATTCCATTTGAATTCTTTGAATTCACTTACGCGCAAATACCTTTAGGAAAGCTATTAATCCATCTCTTCCCTCTGGTTATGGGCTAAATAACGGGACAGATTGGGTTCTGTAGCTCTGGTTGGTAACCATTCTACGGCAGAAAGTAATGACAACCTACTGCGGGATAATCTTCTGCCCAGTCAGTAATGTTTCTTTCAAGACATGATCGCCCAAGCGTGTATCAATTATGGCACTTACTGACTGATTGATACTGCAGAATTGAAGAGACTTACTCTCACTAAAATTCGGTCCTTTCTAAGTGCCATGTCCCTTCATGAAGTATACGATTATGGCTCTCCACAAATTTCTATATTTTATAAATCTTAGCAATGGTTGTCGTGTTACTATCTCTACCACTACTCCCTCTTCTGTTATCCATTTGCACAAAATCGTCAGGTATGTCAGTTTTTATTTCGCTCTGCTCTTCCTCATTTTGGTATGTCCTACGAGCGTTAAATTCTCCAAGCCTTCATTCCTCATTATATAAACCAGTGTTTTTGGCAGTCTTTTTATGATTCTGTTCTTTATGTTTCAATTTTCTTTAAAACATCTTTGTTGTTTATTAACCCTGGTAGAACTACTACTACTATTACTACTAATAATAATAACAAAAAATACTCGTGGAAATTTAACGCTTTTCCTATTTAAATTTTCTGATAAATCTTAATTCTAAAGTTAATAAATGAAGAAGGTCATGGGGAGTTCTAAAAAATATCTGTGGAAATTCCCCTATCGCATCGTTAAATATTTGAGCTTAACAACTGTAACAAACAATTACTGTAACAATCATGAATATAAATGCTAGTCGTTATTTTAAGAAGTGGATACAAATAAAAGATTTGAAGTTGACAACTTTTTTCTATTTCACTTAAACAGACGTTCTATCTGTCCGTCTTTCTTTCATTCCTATTTTCACTGAAACCATGCAGTGTCTTTTCCTCTCTTTCCACGCGATCAAAACAGAATAACAGCAGACGTTAAACATTTCATTCATTAGTTCGAAGAGTAAAATGACGAAAGAATGCCTAGATGTATGGATCAGATATAATATACTTAAAAAATGCAATTACTGAACATCTAATAGGCAATGCTATGGGTAGTTTGATGTCTGGATCGGTCATAACAAACTTAATGTAGAGGATAAAGACATTACAAATAGAATTGGCTGTTCTAGAAGTCATTTGAATTATGAAAAGGATGAGATCTAGAGTTAGTGTATGGATTTGTTATGACAAACTCAATATATAAAGACATAAAACATAGAATCGGTTATTCTAGGGGTAATTTGAACTGTGAAATGATGAAAGCATATCGTGGTGTATGTCCTTGACGATAAGGACCTCAAACATAGAATCGGTTATTCTAGGGGTAGTTTGAACTGTGAAATGATGAAAGCATACCGTGGTGTAAGTCCTTGACGATAAGGACCTCACACATAGAATCGGTTATTCTAGGGGTAGTTTGAACTGTGAAATGATGAAAGCATACCGTGGTGTATGTCCTTGACGGTAAGGACCTCAAACATAGAATCGGTTATTCTAGGGGTAGTTTGAACTGTGAAATGATGAAAGCATACCGTGGTGTAAGTCCTTGACGATAAGGACCTCACACATAGAATCGGTTATTCTAGGGGTAGTTTGAACTGTGAAATGATGAAAGCATACCGTGGTGTATGTCCTTGACGGTAAGGACCTCAAACATAGAATCGGTTATTCTAGGGGTAGTTTGAACTGTGAAATGATGAAAGCATACCATGGTGTATGTACTTGACGATAAGGACCTCAAACATAGAATCGGTTATTCTAGGGGTAGTTTGAACTGTGAAATGATGAAAGCATACCGTGGTGTATGTACTTGACGATAAGGACCTCAAACATAGAATCGGTTATTCTAGGGGTAGTTTGAACTGTGAAATGATGAAAGCATACCGTGGTGTATGTACTTGACGATAAGGACCTCAAACATAGAATCGGTTATTCTAGGGGTAGTTTGAACTGTGAAATGATGAAAGCATACCGTGGTGTATGTCCTTGACGGTAAGGACCTCAAACATAGAATCGGTTATTCTAGGGGTAGTTTGAACTGTGAAATGATGAAAGCATACCGTGGTGTAAGTCCTTGACGATAAGGACCTCACACATAGAATCGGTTATTCTAGGGGTAGTTTGAACTGTGAAATGATGAAAGCATACCGTGGTGTATGTCCTTGACGGTAAGGACCTCAAACATAGAATCGGTTATTCTAGGTGTAGTTTGAACTGTGAAATGATGAAAGCATACCATGGTGTATGTACTTGACGATAAGGACCTCAAACATAGAATCGGTTATTCTAGGGGTAGTTTGAACTGTGAAATGATGAAAGCATACCGTGGTGTATGTACTGTATCGATAAGGACTTCAAACATAGAATCGGTTATTCTAGGGGTAGTTTGAACTGTGAAATGATGAAAGCATATCGTGGTGTATGTACTTGACGATATGACTCTAAACATAGAATCGGTTATTCTAGGGGTAGTTTGAACTGTGAAATGATGAAAGCATACCGTGGTGTATGTCCTGACGGTAAGGACCTCAAACATAGAATCGGTTATTCTAGGGGTAGTTTGAACTGTGAAATGATGAAAGCATACTCGTGGTAAGTCCTTGATGATAAGGACTCTCACACATAGAATCGGTTATTCTAGGGGTAGTTTGAACTGGGTAGAAATGATGAAAGCATCGTGGTGTATGTCCTTGACGGTAAGGACTCAAACATATAACTGGTTATTCTCTAGGGTAGTTTGAACTGTAGTGAAATGATGAAAGCATACTATGTTGTATGTACTTGACGATAAGGACCTCAAACATAGAATCGGTTATTCCTAGGGGGTAGTTTGAACTGTGAAATGATGAAAGGCTACTGTGTAAGTCCTTTGACGATAAGGACCTCACACATAGAATCGGTTATTCTAGGGGTAGTTTGAACTGTGAAATGATGAAAGCATACCGTGGTGTATGTCCTTGACGGTAGGCGGACTCAAACATAGAATCGGTTATTCTAGGGGTAGTTTGAACTGTGAAATGATGAAAGCATACCGTGGTGTATGTCCTTGACGGTAAGGACCTCAAACATAGAATCGGTTATTCTAGGGGTAGTTTGAACTGTGAAATGATGAAAGCATACTATGGTGTATGTACTTGACGATATGACCTCACACATAGAATCGGTTATTCTAGGGGTAGTTTGAACTGTGAAATGATGAAAGCATACCGTGGTGTATGTACCTTGATGATAAGGACTCTCAAACATAGAATTGGTTATTCTAGGGGTAGTTTGAACTGTGAAATGATGAAAGCATACCGTGGTGTATGTCCTTGACGGTAAGGACCTCAAACATAGAATCGGTTATTCTAGGGGTAGTTTGAACTGTGAAAATGATGAAAGCATACCGTGGTGTAACTCCTTGACGATAAGGACCTCACACATAGAATCGGTTCTAGGGTAGTTTGAACTGTGAAATGATGAAAGCATACTGTGGTAAGGTAATTTTGACGATAAGGACCTCAAACATAGAATCGGTTATTCTAGGGTAGTTTGAACTGTGAAATGATGAAAGCATACCGTGGTGTATGTACTTGACGATAAGGACCTCAAACATAGAATCGGTTATTCTAGGGGTAGTTTGAACTGTGAAATGATGAAAGCATACCGTGGTGTATGTCCTTGACTTGTAAGGGACCTCAAACATAGAATCGGTTATTCTAGGGGTAGTTTGAACTGTGAAATGATGAAAGCATACCGTGGTGTAAGTCCTTGACGATAAGGACCTCACACATAGAATCGGTTATTCTAGGGGTAGTTTGAACTGTGAAATGACAGTATACCGTGGTGACAACTCTGACGGTAAGGACCTCAAACATAGAATCGGTTATTCTAGGGGTAGTTTGAACTGTGAAATGATGAAAGCATACCATGTTGTATGTATTGACGATAAGGACCTCAAACATAGAATCGGAGCATTTAGGGGCAGTTGAACTGTGAAATGCAGATGAAAGCATACCGTGGTAAGTCCTTGACGATAAGGACCTCACACAGAATCGGTTATTCTAGGGGTAATTTGAACTGTGAAATGATGAAAGCATACCGTGGTGTATGTCCTTGACGGTAAGGACCTCAAACATAGAATCGGTTATTCTAGGGGTAGTTTGAACTGTGAAATGATGAAAGTATACCGTGGTGGTGTCCTTGACGGTAAGGACCCCAAACATAGAATCGGTTATTCTAGGGGTAGCTTGAACTGTGAAATGATGAAAGCATACTACATGGTATGTACTTGACGATAAGACCCTACACATAGAATCGGTTATTCTAGGGTATGCACAGGAATGAGAGCATACTGTGTGTATGTACTTGACGATAAGGACCTCAAACATAGAATCGGTTATTCTAGGGGTAGTTTGAACTGTGAAATGATGAAAGCATACCGTGGTGTATGTCCTTGACGGTAAGGACCTCAAACATAGAATCGGTTATTCTAGGGGTAGTTTGAACTGTGAAATGATGAAAGCATACCGTGGTGTAACTCCTTGACGATAAGGGACCCTCACATAGAATCTGTTATTCTAGGGGTAGTTTGAACTGTGAAATGATGAAAGCATACCGTGGTGTATGTCCTTGACGGTAAGGACCTCAAAACATAGAATCGGTTATTCTAGGGGTAGTTTGAACTGTGAAATGATGAAAGCATACCATGGTGTATGTACTTGACGATAAGGGACCTCAAACATAGAATCGGTTATTCTAGGGGTAGTTTGAATGATGAAAGCATACCGTGGTGTACTTCCTTGACGATAAGGACCTCAAACATAGAATCGGTTATTCTAGGGGTAGTTTGAACTGTGAATGATGAAAGCATACCATGGTGTATGTACTTGACGATAAGGGACTCTCACACATAGAATCGGTTATTCTAGGGGGCTGAACTGTGAAATGATGAAAGCATACCGTGGTGTATGTACTTGACGATTAGGACCTCAAACATAGAATCGGTTATTCTAGGGGTAGTTTGAACTGTGAATGATGAAGTATACCACATGTAGCGTACTTGACGACAAGATCCTCACCGATAGTAACCGGCATGTCCTAGAGAAGAAGTTGAACGCAGGTACGATGACAAAAGTATCGATGAAAAAGGGTGTCCTTGACAAGAAGGACCTCAAACACAGAAACGTATTATCAGCTAACTATGAAGTTATTAAAGATGCCGATGGTGGTACTGATGATAGTGGCTCAAATCATAGAACGGTTCTAGAAGAAACCAACTGTGAAATGATGAAAGCATACCGTGGTGTATGTCCTTGACGGTGGTGTGGACCTCAAACATAGAATCGGTTATTCTAGGGGTAGTTTGAACTGTGAAATGATGAAAGTATACCGTGTAAGTCCTTGACGATAAGGACCTCACACATAGAATCGGTTATTCTAGGGGTAGTTTGAACTGTGAAATGATGAAAGCATACCGTGGTGTATGTCCTTGACGGTAAGGACCTCAAACATAGAATCGGTTATTCTAGGGGTAGTTTGAACTGTGAAATGATGAAAGCATACCATGGTGTATGTCCTTGACGATAAGGACCTCAAACATAGAATCGGTTATTCTAGGGGTAGTTTGAACTGTGAAATGATGAAAGCATACCATGGTGTATGTACTTGACGATAAGGACCTCAAACATAGAATCGGTTATTCTAGGGGTAGTTTGAACTGTGAAATGATGAAAGCATACCATGGTGTATGTACTTGACGATAAGGACCTCAAACATAGAATCGGTTATTCTAGGGGTAGTTTGAACTGTGAAATGATGAAAGCATACCGTGGTGTATGTCCTTGTCGATAAGGACCTCAAACATAGAATCGGTTATTCTAGGGATAATTTGAACTTTGAAATGATGAAAGCATACCGTGGTGTATGTCCTTGACGATAAGGACCCCAAACATAGAATCGGTTATTCTAGGGGTAGTTTGAACTGCTAAATGTTGAAAGCATACCGTGGGGGATGTTCTTTGGCGATAAGGACATTAAACATAAAATAGGTTATTCTAAGGGTAGTTTGAACTGTGAAATGATGAAAGCATACCTTGGTGTATGTTCTTGGCGATAAGGACACTAAACATAGATTATGCTAGGTGTAGTTTGAACTGTGAAATGATTAAACCTTGCCTTTGCGTATGTATTAGTTATAACAAACTTTGTATAGGCGATAAGGACATTGAACATAGAATATGCTGTTCTAGAGATAGTTTGACTTGTAAAATTGCCTTCGTATATGGATCATTTTTTAATAAACTAAGTATATCTAATAAGAACATTGAATAATAAATTGGCTGTTCTAGGCTTAGTTTAAACTGTGAAATGATGAAAGCATAACTCGGTGTTTGGATCAGATATAACAAATTTAACATAGAAATAAAGGCATTAAATTTAGTTTAGACTGTACTAGGAATAGTTTGAACTGTATAATGATGAGACGTTGCTTTGATATATGAATCAATTATAGTAAACTTAGTAAAAGAGGTAAATACATTGAATATAGAATAAGCTATTCAAGGGATAATTTGAACAGTACAATCATGAAAGCACGGTGTATTTTTTTTTAATCGTATCACCCCAAGCAAGGCGGTAACGCCACTGATGTGCAGGGGGCTACGTAATAGTGAAAACCTGTTCAATAGAAGTGGGTGGAGTGTGAACCGGGCGATAGATAGATCTATCTACTCCAATTGAAAAAAAAAACAAAAAAAAAAAAACAAAGTGAGAAGATTGGAAAAGAGAAAGCCGGAAACCACATCCTAAACAGGGAACAAGGGATGAACCTCTTAACCTGTTCAATAGACGTGGGTGGAGTGTGAACCAGGCGATAGATAGATCTATCTACTCCAATTAAATTATATAGATCAGTTATAACAAATTTAGTATGGGAGATAAGGGCTTTGAACATAGAATAGGCTACGCTAAGGGTAGTTTGAACTGTAAAATGATGACACCTTGTCTTAATATATAGATGTTATAATAAATTCAGTATAGAGAATAAAGACATTGAACATAGAATTGTCTGTTCTAGAGGTAGTTTGAACTATAAAATGATTAGACCTTGCCTTAGTGTATGGATCTGTCATGACAAACTTAGAATAGGACATTAAACATATATTAGGCTATGCTATGGGTAGTTTGAACTGTAAAATCACGAGACCTTGCGTTGATGTATGGATCAGTTATAATAAAGTATATCCAGTAAAGACATTGAATATAGAATATATATTGAATATATTGAATATATTGAATATAGAATAGGCAGTGGTAGGGATACTTTCATCGGACAACGCAGTCTGCTACAAATCAAAATCCTTAACGTAAAAACTAGAGCGATGTTCTCAAATAGTCCTCTCATGTGGACGTCATGCATTGCATCATACGCGTTTAGAAATCTCTCTTTCGGTTATATACAACTGCTTTTTCAGATCGATGTGTGAAAAACGACTTTGAATCATGTCCGTCGTGCCTCGTAGACAGAATAACAAAGAACTGTATCAGACAACAGAACTAGACAACTAAAATGTATAGCATATGTGACCTGAAGAGTAAGTAAATAATGACATGGTCAACAAGCTGACGTCCCCACTCCAACAATACAAGAAAAAGTATTAACAACTATTCGATCTGTGAAATCTATTTTCCTGAAAAATTGTTTTAAAAGAAAGATTTTATAAATTTCGATCTACCTGATCAGTGAATGCTGAATGTTTTTGTTAGGGCGCCGCTTCTATTTGACTACAAATGGACTGTTCCTATTGCTATATATAGCAATGGTGGATTCTCTACAGGAGAGTCGGTACAGAGTCACTAGACTGACGACTCTACGACACTGTCAGCTCTCTGCCTTCTGGTAGAGGGCGCTCTCTGCTTCCGAGCAGAGAGCAATAACCCAGTCGTGGTTCCGCCGAAGGGTAGAACCACGACTGGGCAAAAATAGACAGACATTTTTTGGCCCGGCTATATGGCCGGAAATACCCACTATAAAATGACCATGTGTCACATCCAGCCTGGCGTGGGAAGGCTAGTAAATACAGTCGGTACAGAGTCACTAGACTGACGACTCTACGACACTGTCAGCCCTCTGCCTTCTGGTAGAGGGCGCTCTCTGCTTCCGAGCAGAGAGCAATAACCCAGTCGTGGTTCCGCCGAAGGGTAGAACCACGACTGGGGAAAAATAGACAGATATTTTTTGGCCCGGCTATATGGCCGGGAATACCCACTATGAGTTATTCATTTATACTTGGTGACATAACAGTTTTCTTATGAGGAAACGGCTAATATTACCTTTAACAAAACCAAATAGGAATCTTGTTTCACATGACCTTAAGTGAAAATTATCAGTTACTACTGATATGAAAATTAAAAGTCTAAATAACGACAAAGATATTGATAAAAACATTGAGGAGAGTGTTAGGATAGAAAACTTTGGTGTAGTAGATGTCTAGCTCAACTAACCGCACACACACAAATCTCATAGACTCCCTGAGAAGTATAAGACCGAAGCTCTCAAATCCCATTGGCTTCCTGAGGAGTGTGGTCCACAGATCTCAAGTGTCACAGACTCACAGAGGACTATGGATTCACAGCTTTCAAATTCCATGGATATTTTGAAGTGTGTAGGCCACAGCTTTCAAGTCTCTTAGACTCTTTTAGGAGTATAGGGCCACAGCTCTCGGCACTCTAAGCAATGCGACCATAGTTTCCATAGAAAGTAGTATGTTTTTACAGGATGGAGTTGCTAACTCCATGCCCAAAAGAATTTCAATTCTGAATTCTCTTTCTCCTAGAATAGTTTCCAACAGTAATTAAATAGACCTATATGAATGCTGGTATCCCTCAAGACTCTATCCTAGGTCCTACGCTCTTCCTGATATTCATCAATGAACTGATGTAGTCAGTTCCCAAGTGGGCATCTATGCTGATACCCCCATCTACTCTATTATTAAATCTGCCAGAGCTAACCAAGTAAACCTCACTTCTGCTTTTGGAAAGTACCGCCAATGTGTGATGAATTGGGGGTAAGAAATGGCTTGTAAATTTTAATGCTTCCAAAACGAAAATGCTCTCTTTTAACCACCATAGAGAAACTTTCCTCCCTCCATTAGTCTCCCACTAGTCTCCCGGATAGCAATACATTGCGCCTCTTCGATCTCACTCTCTCAGCCGATCTCAAGTGAAATAAACAGTTTTAATCAATACCTACATCTACTGCTAAGAAGGTTGGGGCACTGTGCCGAGTCAGGAAGGTTTTCTCGTCAGAATCCATTTTTCACATTCATAATCTACCATTCGTCTATACATTGAATACTGTTGCCATATCTGGTCGGGTGCTTCTGCTGTTCATCTACAGGTTCTCGACAAAATCCGAAGGTAGATCTGCAATACAATAGGTCCCGATTTGGCAGCTCGACTTCAGCCAATTTCTCACCGAATAAATATGGCTCCCTTCTGTCTTTTCTACAAGTATTTTGATCGCTTCTTCTCTGACGAGTTTTATTCCCTAGTTCCCCGCCCTCATGAATTCACTTGTGCAACTAGATTGTCAACTAGGTCCCACCATTTTACCGTCAAAATAGGCAAATGTAACCGCCAATCTTTCTCTAGTTGTTCCTTTTCTCGCACTTTCCAACTCTTTTCCTCATGCTTGCTTCATTGATAGCTACAATCTCTAAAAGTTTGAATGCAACGTCAATTTTTATATTCTATCTCCTTGACTCCCACCTCTCTCTTACCCTTTCTTTAATATTCCCTGTGCCCTTGTTTTATTTATTTATTTTCTTTGTCTGTCTTCCCTTTTCTTTCACTGTAACCCTCTGTATACCAGTGGCAGTACTGCCTTGCTTGGATTAAAGCGATTATAAAAAAACTATTTAACTCATAGCTGTTGGAGGTGGTAGAGACAGATTCATGACTTTTTCAAATAAACTTGTGCCTTAAAAATGCAATGAACTCAACTGGAATCCAAACTCATTCTGAGGTTATTACATCAACCTCAGACCCATAAAACTTACTACTAGTATGTAATATATGAGTTATACTACTTTACTCCTATCTCAGATGAGAGTGTATTACCTGCTCATTTCCCAGCGCGAAACCTACGTAATAGGCCTGAGCAAATGGATGGTAGAGAGGGGTTTGGGAGGGATACCAAGAGGAGAATGTTGAGAGCGAAAAGAGACAGAGCCAAGCCTGAAGAGACACGGCACATAAAGAAGATATATGAATATTTAACTTTAGGTGTTTTATTCTCTTCTTTTAACTTCCAAAAATATTTAGAAACTGATGTTATATTTTGTTTATTCTTATTAGTAATCTATCTATCTATCTATCTATCTATCTATCTATCTATCTATCTATCTATCTATCTATCTAAAGGAAAACTCAACACGTCATTTCAAGTGGTTATAAACTATAGTTCATTTCTATGAGCTAATTAGCTCATTTCATCAGACCTTACAATATTTCTTCCATTTGGTACAAAAAATTTTGCCGGAATGAGCATTTTCTTTAAATGAAGAAAACTATAAAAATAAAAATAAAATGAAAATAAAATAAAAAATAAAAATAAGAAGAAAGAAAAGAAAAAGAGAAACTGTAAAGAGAAGGTCAAAGAGTAAAGGGAAAAGGGGGAGGCATTGGCGTCAGATCTGTCTGGGATTGCCCAGGTCATCGTGAAGAGATTGACCTGTAAAGGAATTTCTAATTCTTTGGACACTGCTGTTTGTTTGACCTCATAAAACCAACCCATCGATTTATATATATATATGACTATTTTACGCTCTCACACCCTGACTGAGCACTCTGAAAGAATGATAGACTTTGAAAAACAGTGGCTACTCTAGCATCTACGCATTTATTGATCGGTCATTCAGTAATGAAATGAAACACACTCAGCTACTATCGCATGTTTAAATTGAATATCACACGCTAAAATTCAGCCTTCTTCTACCGTGCGCCCATAGGTAGAATCGCCAACTGATGTCAGTTTGGTTGGGTTTCAATCCTGGCTAGAAGCAATCGAATGTCTAACCGTACTGATGAACTGTGATACAGCGAAACAGATCTGTCTGCAGATGACTATATATATATATATATACACGCGCACACATACACGCACACATACACGCATATATATATATATATATATATATATATATAGTTTGGAAGAAGATATCATTTGTGTGCGTTGAATTAAGTTTTTTATAATAGCTAACTTATATCGTTAGGGGCACCCACTATTATAATTACGAAGACACGAGTTTATGCTAGTTGGTTTACTATATAGAGAAGTAGTAAATCTGTGCTAGAATCAATGAATACATCAAGGAATGGGATTTTGTTGTTAATATTGAGTTCTAATGTAAATTTGAGGATGTGGGTGATTTTTAAATTTGTTTTTAAATTGTGTAATTTGGTCGATATTCTTAGCTAAAATGAAGATGTCATCTATGTATCTTACATATATAGAAGGTTTATTATTGTCATTAATTATTTTATTTTCTAAATTTACCATATAATAATTAGAAAAGAGGGGGACCTAAAAGAGATCCCATCGCAATAGCATCTATTTGGGTATAAATATTACCTAAGGGGTCATGAAAGGGTACTTGTGTGGTGAATGCTAACACTATTTTTTCAATATAATGGGTTTAATATTGATTGATGGGAGAGTAGCATGATTGTATACATCACGAATAATGATGTCAATCGTTTCATGGACGGGAACATTAGTGAATAAATTTTGGACATCCAAAGATGCAATTATTTGATTGTTATGTTAAAGATGGCACATGTGAGAAGAAAGATTAGCTACAACTTAATAAAAAATTATCCAAATGTTGGAGAATTTTTGTCTTTATTTTCACCTGAAATTAAAGTCAAAATACGATGTTTAGAACAGCTCATGATTAAACATAATAGACATTCATTGTCTCTTATATTTAACAGTATATGTTAAGAAAATTATCTGCTGCCTCGATACCCTAAAATATATTTATATATATGCTAAGAATACCATGGACTGACCATGTGACTAACGACGAGATGTTGGAGAGGATGGAAAATAGGAGAAACCTCATACTTAACATAAGGAGGAGATAGATGAGTTTTCTAGGACATGTAATGAGGAAGGAGAGCATGGAGAATTTAATGCTTACAAGACGGATAGAGGGGAAAAGAGACAGGGGAAACTATTGCGAGACCTGCTTGATAGGCCTGAGCAAATGGATAGCAGTGAAGGGTTTGGGAGAGATACCAAGAGAAAGAATTTTGAGAGCAGCAAGAGACAGAGCCAAATGGAAATCCATGATCGCCTACGTCCTAAAGGGACACGACACATAAAAAAGAACAAGAATGGATGGAAAAGATAGAGTGAGAATGAGGAAAGATAGAAGATAAGGAAGGTAAAGGAAAACGAAGATAAAATCAGGTGAAAGGAAAAAATAAGCAGACATCCATGTATTTTTGTCATTTTTATTTTTTTTATTTTTTTATTTTTTTTTTCAAACATCTTTCTAGATCTACGAAAGTTTTATGAAAGAAAATCTCCTTCTCAGCAAGAGTTAAATTGCATCCCCTTTCTACCTTAAGAAAACCACTTTTTATCCAGACCGGCATTACCGTTTTTTGTTGTTGTTGTTGTTGTTGTTGTTGTTAGTTGATATTTTTAATCAATTCACCCAAGCAAGATGATAATACTACTAAGACAAGAATCTATTGGAAATAAAAGAGGATGATAAGACTTTAGCAGGAACCGGAAACCCGATCTTTAACAGGAAAAATGGAATAAAGCTCTACTTTCTCACCAGGGAAGAGTATGAACCGGACAATAATATATATATATATATATATATATATATATATATATATATATATATATATAGTAAAGAAAATTTCAGAGTTCAAGCGGAGACGTTAGAAGTATAGAATTGAAGTAGACTTTAAAAGTAACCAGAAACACAATCCTAAGCAAGAAACAAAAGATAAAACTTTTACCCCTGATCAGAAAACCGAGGAAGAGTGTGACGATAGACGAACCTACCTACTCAATCTAGGAAAAAACTTTTTAAGAAGCTAAATATATATTAAATAAAATTTCAGAGACATTAGAAGTATAAAGTAGACTATAGAAGGAACCAGAAATCCAATTCTAAACAGAAAAAAATGGATAATCCCAACTCCCTTTCAAAAGATAGGGAGGAAGTGAACGGGGCGGTCCAAGGAGACGACTATTTTTTTAAATTTTTTCACCCCGTGCAAGGAGGTACCGCCACTGAGGTTCAGGGAGGCTACATAAGAAAGTTAAAGTTTTAGACAGGAAAAGAACGAAGACAAAAACGAACCAGCTACAGGGGGTGAGAAAGAGAAAGAGTAGGAGAAGTATGTGAACACAGGAGTGAAGAGAGTTACAAAGGCAGAGAGAAAGGAAAAGAACCAAGATACACGAGGTGATGTGGAAAGTGCTAGAGTTAAGTGGATAAGAGATGGGAATTGACTTTGTATTTAAATTCTTGGAGGTTGTAGCCGTCAGAAAAACAAGTATATGGAAGGGATTTCCACAGGCGGGAAGCGCGAGAAAAGAAGCTGTTGGAGTAGAATTGTCGGTTCCATTTGGTTGATCTAACTGTAAAAGGGTGGGACCTAGATGCCAGTCTGGTTGCATGAGTAACTTCTTGTGGAGGAAGCACCAGTGGCTTAAGTTCTTCGGAGCAGAAGTCATGAAAAAGTGGCTGGAGTCGAGCTGCCAGGTCGGGACCAATCACGTTACAGATTCTTCTTTGGAGCCTGTCGAGAACACTGAGATGAACAACGGGGGCGTCTGACCACATATGACAACAATATTCCATGCACGGTCGAATGGTTGATTTGTATATGTGCAAATGGTTGATTTGTATATGTGCAATAGTTGAAAGCGAGGCTAAATGACGGTTTTTAAAGAAACACACATCACTCGTTGGGATTTCTTTTGTGTGTGTGTGTGTGTGTGTGTGTGTGTGTGTGTGTGTGTGTGTGTGTGTGTGTGTGTGTGTGTGTGAATACTTATTCCAGAATAATACTGAGAGCCAGATATTTTTTCCGTAATTCATCGAGTCGAGATATTTGCAGTAGCCACTCTTTTTGGCATTAGTAGCATTTTTGATTAAATCTTCCCTTTAATGAATTCATCCAGATCAGTGACTTGACGGCTCTGTGAATTTCAATTAACAGCAATAGGTACAAAAATCCTTGTAGAGAAAATTAAAATTTCACTGGCGAACACACACACACACACACACGCGCGCACACACACACAAACACACAGGCACACACACACACACATATATTAATTAGGAGTGAATGAAACAGTGTATAGAATACACATATATATAAATATTAATCAGGTGTAAATTGGTCACTACTCAATGCTGCATAACAGCAAAAATAAATATTAATAAATATACATATTATCCTACGGACGACTCTGAGTTTAATGCATTTTTCAGCGATCAGCAGGTGCTTATCATATCATAATGGTCTTTTTTCGATTTTCGATTTCGAATTCGGAAGAAAACCATTATGATATGATAAGCACCCAATGATTGCTGAAAAATGCATGAAACTCAGAATCGTGCGTAAAATGTAGGATATGATATACATTTATTAATATATATATATACATATATATATATATATATATATATATATATATATATATATATACATACACACACACACACACACACACACACATATATATATATATATATATATATATATATAAGAACTCAATGCATTTCTGAAGAGTAATGAATATATATATATATATATATATATATATACATTACTCTTCAGAAATGCATTGAGTTCTTTCAGTGACTGGCGTATGTATACCCCTGTTATAAACTTTTCTCTGATTCCATACACCTATAGCTTAGGGGTTAGCGACTCCGACTGATATCGAATCGGTCGAGTTTCGATCTCGGCCAGAAGCAAGTGGATGATAGCTACACTGATGAGCGAAACAGGCTTGTATGTATGTGTATATATATATATTCATATACTAAGATGATACCTTCAAAAAAATCGACGGTAGAGAAATATCTTTTTGCAAATCGTTTTTTATCTTTAGTAAATTCCCACTGACGTAATTATTTTTCCTTGAAATCAATTATATTTTTGAATTTGAAGTGCTATTCATGCTTCTATCCAATATAATTCTATACACTGGCACACACATTGTCTATCTCTGTCTGTCTGTCTGTCTGTCTGTATGTATGTATGTCGGTCTGTTTGTCTCTATCTCACTCGTTTTCTTTCTCTCTCTCACTCTCTCTCACCCCCCCCCATATATATATATATATATATATATATATAAAATCATATAATTATGAATTAAAAGTACATTGCGACACGAACATTTCTATGTTTCGAGATTTCGATATATTGTGTATTTGGGCAACAATCTCTCTTTCTGTGCAGGTTTCATTAAAAATGACAGACAAGGGATTATCATTAAGAATTTAAATAATTTTTCGTGTAAAATTATATAAAAGCTTAATGATAATACCTAGTCTGTCATTTTTAATGAAACCTGCATAAAAGAGATATTGTTGTCTAAATGCCCAATTTTTAAAGCACATGACCTGGCAGCCAACAAGGAAAATAATACTACCACATTCCGGAAAAAAGCTTTGTTTTGCGACAAATAGCAAAAACATAAAACGCAATTAAACAATTTGAGTTCTGAAAAGAAAAAAAAATCATAAGAACACATGAAAAATAATATAAAAAAAATTACGATAATATCTTGTCTGTCATTTTTAATGAAATCTGCATTTATATATTGAGATAGATAGATAGATAGATAGATAGATAGATAGATAGATAGATAGATGTGCGATGGGTAAAATATCGCTTTTTTATATTTTTTATTCCGTGAATGCTCGTTGTTTGTCTATTTATTTTGTCGACTGCACAGTATAGTAGGGTCAGTTGGGCATCGTCTATTCAATAAATAGTATCATGACGCAATCAACTCCGCCCTAAATTTGGAAACGGCATGCTGCATTTCAAATGCTGATGTTCAGAGAGCCCAGCACTGCCTCCCCTTTTTCATATTTCAGGAACAATATCTTTTCAATCTCATCGAGCTCTCTCTTTATATCGAGCTCGGCATATATTAACATATATGGTTTTATTAAATGAAAAAAGTGTCATGATTTGCATACATATGTGTGTGTGTGTGTGTGTGTGTGCGCGTGTGTGTGTGTGTGTGTGTGTGTGTGTGTGTGTGTGTGTGTGTGCATATGATTGTATCTACATGCGTATGTGCGTAAGTGTGTATATGTGTGTTTATGTGCGTGAGGTAAGTATGGACACACGATGTCGTACTGAAACGTTGTTTGTTCTACTCTCATCCCAAAATAGGTATTCTGATATTTGAGGAGTGATTCAAGCCGATAACTTACACACACAAACGCACGCACACACACGCACACAAACAAACAAACACGGAGCACACACACACACACACACACATATATATATATATATATATATATGTGTGTGTGTGTGTGTGTGTGTGTGTGTGTGTGTGTGTTTGTGTGTGTGCGTGTGAATAAAGAGAGGTCGAGAGAGAGAGAGAGATAACTGAAATACTACATGACTATTTTAAAGCATATATACATATATGTAATATATATGTAATATATATATGAATAAGCATATATATATTTATATATTTTTATATATATATATATATATATATATATATATATATATTCGTCATCGACATACAAACCTGTTTCACTGTACAACAGATCATCAGTGTGGCTAAACATCCATAAATATATATATATATATATATATATATATATATATGTCTAGCCACACTGATGAGCTGTTATACAGTGAAACAGGTTTGTATGTGGATAACGAATATATATATATCAGTAATAGGTTTGTGCTTTTCAAATTTAGGTTCCTACAATCTTTCTAGCACTGCTTTCAGCTTAATAATAAACTCTATCTGAAGATGGTGTAATAAATGGTATAACATTCAATTTTCATATATATATATATATATATATATATATATATATATATATTATATTATATTATATATATATATATATATATATATATATATATATATATATATATATATATATATATATATATATATATATATATATATATATATATATATATATATATATATATATAATATTATATTGTATATATATATGTTATAATATATTATATATATATATATATATATATATATAATCACGATTCAATCTCGTATTGGCATATTATTTGATTACGTACTTTTTGACATATTTGCGTGTTTACTAATTTCTCAGAATATTTAATTATTGTCAGTAATTCTTTGCCGACTACAATCTAAAGCTAAAGAAAAGGAGAGTAAACTGATCAATATTAAATCGAAATACCCAAACGAGGTGTTTAATCAATCGACAATGAAATGATGAGTTCGTTCGATCTTGTGAATCTTTTAATTCCACCTAACTTCAATTGCTTTTCTATATTAACTGCTCAAAATCGAATAAAAACAAAATAACGAAAAGTTAATTTCAAACCAAAAAAAAAAAAAAGAGAAAAATATTGCAACTCTTTGCAATATTTATAATTAATATTTGATTAAGGGTTCAATCCGGTTGAAAATGTTTGCCTTCATAATGTCTGGTGCAAGTTCATTGTATTGGAGCACTGAGTGAAACCAGGACAAACACTATGGATTACTCTGTAACAGGAACAATTTCATTCCTTTCTGACACAAAGATTTACCTTTGCTTAGTTTGACACAAGGCCAGATCAATGGAGAATTTATGAAATGGTCTTTGCTGTGAACTACTTGATCGTTGCTCTTTCGTCTGGTATTTGAACTGCACTTTCAATATATTAAAAATTGCACTCCGCTAGATACTCTGTCATATATGATATTGATAATATATATATATATATATATATATATATATATATATATATATATGACTATTGTATATATATCTATATATATATTTATATATATACATGTGTGTGTAAGATATTTTTAAAATATGTTACTGCAACAGAATAATTCGTGTATAGTAAAATTGTTTTTCTGATGATGTCCAGGCATTGGTGAAACATGTAAATTTTTTTTTTCTAAATTATCTTATTTAACCTCATTTAGGAAAGGCAGGATGAATAGGAGCTATATATATATGTATATAAATCTTCTTAAATTACTAGACGCTCATAAATATTCACGAATGTTAAGTGAAATATTATATTAAATTTAGCAGCTTCCACTCATTTTCGATACCTAAATTTTACTTTTCTTGAAGCTTTAATTTTAGCTTTAATTGAAATCTAAATGGTGAAATTTCCTATTTCCAGTAAGAAAAATTTTCTAGTTTGTTTCAAAGCGAAATTATACTGATTGAAATCTAAAATTTTTTAGTTTTTATAATTTTTAAATTTTTTGAGCGATAGACACATATGTAAACAAAAGATGATACACGGTTTTAAAATATCTTGCAAAAATAAAATATAAATCTGTGACAACGTTATTTTGGAAAATTAGCAAATTTAAAGTTAAATTAATTTGATTTACACAGGTATTACCTGTTTATAGCATGAAACTTAGAATAAAACTATTACTTAATCACGGAGGTGACAAGTGATTCACGTGTGAAGTGATTGATAACAGCTAATTATGGTCAACCAGAATATACATAACTGTCCAATTTTTTATCCTGTAAAGGGAAGAAAACGTAAAACACATGACTTTTTAATGTAAGGCAGAAAATTTCACACTCAAAGCCCCCTCAAATATACAACCAAAAAAAACTAAAAATTATTTTAAAAATACAATGACTCAACGATCTGTATTTTTTATCAGAATTTCGAACGTGTTAAAAAGGATTAAAAATTTATTTTAAATAATTTAAAATAATTTAAAATATTTCGATCTTTCTTCTTAATGATAGCAGAAATTTTTATGTAAAAAGTTCGTTTTGATTTAGTTTTGAAATTTTTCTCTTCATACTATGCTGTTTTTTCAGCGAATTAGTAGATGTATCTAATTAAATTGCGTCGTTCAGCATCCTCGAATATTTAAAAATGAAAAACAAGAGCTATCAAGTCCAGTAAGTATAAAATAAGATACCATAACAAAGATTTCCCATCCTTTTTCATCAGCAAGACTCAAGCATCTGTTCGTGATGACTTATTTGAACTCTGGCAATTTCCTATTGTGAAAGTCTCCTCTTATTTGTTTTTGCGAACCAATTTTTGCAATATACTGATCCACCTCCTGTTGTCTCAGCCGGCTGAATTTCTTATTTTTATTTCAGTCCGTTTGCATTTATGAAAATCATTTCCCGCTATTTATGCCTTATAGAGAAGTATATATATATATATATATATATACTTATTTTATACTTACTGTATTTGTCGCTATTAAACAAACGAGCACCTTTTGTATTTCGTATTCTTATATATATATATATATATATATATATATATATATATATATATAAGAATACGAAATCCAGAAGGTGCTCGTGTGTGTAATGGCGACAAATACAGAAATAATAATGCAGTGAAATTATTAATAGGAAGAAAAAAGAAAAAATGTCCAACAGAATGACCCATATACGACACTTGAAATCATTAAATTCTGAGATTCGCTTTTTCAATAAAAACAGTTGAAATTACACGGGCTAACGTTGAAGAATTCTATTATCAAAATTGCCACAAAAAAGTGGGGAAAAAGACAGAAAGACTGCTGTGATTATCTCAGAAACCTAAAGTTTCTTTCGAAAAAGCTTCAAATGCAATCTACGCT
>JBBBDQ010002102.1:537500-657500 GCA_037127315.1 Ascarosepion bandense
TATTTCGATTTCTGCTATGGTCGCACTATCTACCAAGTCTGCGAGAAAACCTAAGCCAGGTTGTGGCGTGTTGTTATGGCTCCATTTCATGTTTTTTCTATCTCCCCCATCATCCCAAGCGTTACATAGACAAAGTTCTCCTTAGTGTGTGGGCTGTACTTAATAAGACAACTTTTGGTATATCTTTTAAGCTGGGGTTTCCAGGGATTCTTTCAATGTGTTTTAACGACCTCAGTAGATACACAAAGATAGAAAAAGGCGTAAGACAAGGATGTGTCTTTTCACCGGATTTGTTCAACCTATACAGCGAGAATGTTTTGAGGACCCTAGATGACACACCAGGATTTATTATTGGAGGCCACAACCTGAACAACATAAGATACGCGGACGATACAGTACTGATTGCGGACACGGAAAGGACACTGCAAGATCTCATACAGAAAGTAGCAGTGGAGAGTGACAAGAGGGGACTACAAATAAACTTCAAGAAAACTGAGTGCATGGTCATCAGCAAAAGACACAAACCAAAATGCCAAATACAGGTGGGGGATAACAGAATCAAACAAGTCCAAGAATTTAAGTACCTAGGAAGTGTTCTAACAGGAGATGGAAAGTGCGACACGGAGATCCGAAGGAGAATTGGCATGGCAAAGGACGCGTTCCAGAAGATGAGCAAAATACTAACACACAGGAAGATCTCAATAGAAACGAAGAAAAGAGTTCTAGACTGCTACGTGATGTCAGTTCTTCAGTACGGCTGTGAATGCTGGACAATATCATCGAAAATGAGGAAAAAACTGAAAGCGGCCGAAATGTGGTTCTACAGAAGGATGCTACGGATATCGTGGACTGAGCATACAAGCAACGACGAAGTGTTAGAAAGAATGGCAACAAAAAGGAAATTGATGCTGAGCATCAGGAAGAGACAACTGAAGTTCCTGGGACATGCAATGAGGAAGGAGAGCCTGGAGAACCTGATACTGACTGGTCAGATAGAAGGAAGGAGAGACAGGGGAAGGCAGCGGATAACATATCTGCAGAGTCTGACCAGGTGGAGGACGGAACGGGGGTTGCCAGGAGCAACAGGAGCAAACATACTAAGAGCCACAAGGGATAGGGAGACGTGGAGATCCATGATCGCCTACGTCCTGAAGGGACAGGGCACATAGAAGAAGAAGAAGAAGAAGTGCACCTACTATCACTGGCGCAATTCTTGTTTTCAATTTCCACATTTTTCTATTTCAATTTCCAGGTCTTTATATTTTGACAGTTTTCAAATTCCTTGATTGCTATGTTACAATCCGCTGGACAAGCCATATCAATTAATAGACAAGTTTTCTCTTTCTGGTTTTAACAATAATATCTGGACTGTTTGCTTCAATTTTTCTGTCTGTGTAGATGGTGTAATCCCATAGAATGGTTACATCTTCTATTTCTGTAACCGGTGCTGGGTGATGATCATACCAGTGTTTGTTTACAGATTTTCCATAATGTTTGCACATTGCCCAATGTAAATATTGCCCAACTCTATCGTGGCGATTTTTATATTCATTTGGAGCAAGCACAGAACAGTCTGAGATTAGGTGGTCTATTGTTTCTTGGTGTTTATCACAAAACCTGCATTTTGGATCCATATTATTATGCATAATATTTGCCTGAAAGTTTCTAGTGAAAAGACTTTGGTCTTGTGCTGCAAGAATAAAGCCTTCAGTTTCAGACTTTAATCCAGATGCACGTAACCATCGATGAGTATTAACTTTGTCAACATTGGATTTATTGGCACATTGGATTTATTGGCACATTGGATTTATTGGCCATGCAGAGGTTTGTCTTGCCAGTGCTGTTTCATCTGTTCAAGAGCTTTATCTTTGGCTTTCATTTTCATATTTTTTGCCGCAATAGTTGGTTCTTGGCTTCTGTTTTGCTTTTCTACAAAATCTACTAACTGTAAAACTTGTTTGTATTTACTGCCTTCTTTTATTATTGAATATTTTTCTTTCTTTCTTCATGTTGCCTTACTAATTGTATCATCCAATTCTTTGTTGTTTCTATGTATGTTAGTAAGCCAATATTTGTTGTCTTGTGTGACAATTCCAGCTGAATAAGACCTCTTCCACCTTCTTTACAGGGTATGTATAGACGGTCTACATCAGCCTTTAGATGATGCATCTTATGCTTAGAAAGAAGCTTTCTTGTTTTTGAATCCATTCGCCTGATGTCGTTTAGAGTCCAGTTTAAGATGTTGAAGCTATATTGGACAACTGGGATTGCAAGGCTATTAATGGCCATAATTCTGTTCTGAGAATTCAATTCAGTTTTAATATCATTCGTAGCCTTCTATAATACTCTTTACGCACTATTTCTTTCATTTTTTTATGGTGAATGTTTTCACTCTCATTTACACCTAGGTATTTATAAGCTTCTTCTGGTTTCAATACTTATTGTTACAGCAGGGTCTAAGCTAATTGAGGATGTTTCTTGTATTGATCCACGTAAAACTGTAGCTTTAGCACATTTATTCAAATTGAATTTCATTCCAATGTCTTCACTGAAGCATTTTACAGTTTGCAGAAGACCTTCCAGTTCATTATCATTCTTAGCATATAACTTTAAGTCATCCATGTAAAATAGATGGCTTATTTTATTTTGGCCTATTTTATAACCACATTCTGTCTTTGACTGGTTAGTGCTATTGATGATATGCAGAATAGTAATGGAGAGAAAGAATCACCTTGAAATATACCTCTTTTGATGTTTATTTCATCAGACTTATAGTTTCCATTTATATGATTGAGGTAAAAGTGTTGTTTTCCATATAGACATGCACTGTTTGATGAAATTGATGATGACGGGTGATATCTTGTATATATTTAAAGTCTTTAAAATCCAGGAATGTGGCACACTATCGAATACCTTACGATAATCTATCCAGGCAGTACTAAGATATTTCTTTGTATTGTAGCAGTTTTCCAGGATAATTTTGTTAATAAGCAATTGGTCATTACACCCATACCAGCCACGTTTGCACCCTTTTTGTTCAAGCGGTATCATGTCATTTCTTTCTAAAAATAAATATGTCTGTTTTGTTAAAATAGATGTTAATAGTTTATATATTGTCGGAAGGCATGTAATTGGTCTGTAGTTTTTCGGGTTGTTTGTGTCACCATTCTTGGGTAGAAGAAATGTAATTTCTTTGGTCATCCATGCAGGAATTTTAGTGGGATCGTCAACCATTTCTTGAAGTTCTTTGGCTAGTTTTTTACGTGCTGCATTAAAATAATATAGCCAAAAGTTAGGAATTTTATCTATACCTGGGAATTTCCAATTGTGTGCTTTTTTTAGTGCAAATTTAACATCCTCTACTGTAATTCCAGCCCATGTCTGTTCTGGTTTATTTTTCATTCGTTCTATCTCTTGTGTAATCCAATCTACTTCTTTGTTATGTTCTTTAGGGCAAGCCCATATTTTTCCCAGAACTGTGTAACTTCTTCCATTCTGGGGGGCGGGGACTGTCACTTCAATTCGTTTTTTACCTATTTCCCTGTAAAATTTTTTTGCGTCGGTTTGAAAAATCTTGTTTTGTCTGTAAAATCTTGATCTTTTCTCATAGCGTCTTATTCTTTGAGCATTCAGTTGTATTTTTTGCTTTATTTTTTCCTTAGTTGATAGGACTTCATTTTCATTTCTAATGTTGTATTATTATTATTATTATTATTATTATTATTATTATTATTATTATTATTATTTTACTCTTCTTCAGAAAGTGTTTTTTTTCGTTTTCAGAGTCGAACTCGATAACTGCTGGTCAACCAACACCACAGAAGCATCTGTCCCCTTCTGGTCACAACAGTCTTATGTTTCAATATCACTGTCATTTTCCCTTTCCATTATAACTGTGTTTTGTCAAGAATTACAGAAATATATTTGCATGAGTCAACAACCACAAGTAAATTATCATCATCATAATGCAGTAGCAACATATTTCGGTTTCTTGCTATGATCTCACTATCTACCAAATCTGCAGAAAGACCTAAGGCAGGTAGTGGTGAGTTGTTTGGCTACATTTCATGATTTGTTTATTCCATAACTTCAATGACAGGTTCGTCTTACTGTGTAGATTGTACCTATCAAAGCAAATGTTTTACTTTTTATCTTAAGCTAGGATTTCAGCGGATTTTTTCAATGTGTTGTTTTTTTTATCATTCCAAACGCACCTACTGTGACTGGTATTATTTTGGTTATAAATTTCCACATGTTTTCTCTTTCGATTTCCAGACTATACTTTGATAGTTTTTCAAATTCCTTGGTTGCTATGTTAGAGTCCCTTTGAGAAAGTCATATCAATTAGTGGGGAAGTTTTCTTTTTTAATTTTTGACAATTATGTCCGGCCTATTTGTTTTAATCTTCCTGACTGTAAAAATGGCGCAACCCTTTTGAATTGTGATGTCTTCTGTTTCTCTAACCAATGTTGCGTATGGTTTATATCAGTGTTTATTAACATCTTTTTCAAAGTGTTTGCACATTGTACAGTATAAATATTGCCCCACTTTATCGTAACACTTTTTATATTTATTTGGCGCAAGTACAGAACATCCTGTGATTAGATAGTCTATGGTTTCCTGATATTTGTCAAAGAACTTGCATTTTGGATCCATACTATTATGCATATGCATGATATTTGCCTGAAAGTTCCTAGAGAAAAGTTTCTGGATTTTGCGTTTTAAGAATAAAGTCTTCCGTTTCAGCCTTTAATCTAGATGCTCGTAACCATGAGTGTTAACTTTATCAACACTGGCCTTTTTAGCACGTTCTGGATATTGGGCATGCAGAGGCGTGTCTTGACAACGCTGTTTTATCTGTTCAAGAGCTTTATACCTGGCTTTCTTTTTTTGCTGCAACAGTTGGTTCTTTGATCCTGTTTTGTTTTTCTACAGAATCTACTAAATGTAAATTTCGTTTTTATTTACAACCTTCTTTCATGTTTGAATGTATTTTCTTTTTGTTTTCGTGTTGTTTGACTAGCTGTATCATCCAGCCTTTTGTTGTCTCCATGGATGTTAGTAAACCAATAGTTGTTGTCTTGTATGACGCATTTCTTTCAGGCTCCCAACCAGAGAGCTAAGGTCAGGAACGGCTTCATGACATTTTCCAATGAACATTTTTTTAAAAACAGCGACAAAAATAAATCTTAATATCACATATATAAAGCTCTTCGTAATATGTGAGTTGTACTTGTAAGTACAATTTTTTCTATTCCTTTAAGGCATGGGCTACCAGGAATCCCTTCAATGGGTCAGTCGAAACATTTTCCAATCAATCGGAGGGCTCCAACTACAGCTGAAATTATTGATGTCTTCATTTTTTTTAATTTTCACTTCAAGAATTTTCACTTCTGTTTTTGTAGTTTTCGAAAATCGTCAAAGATACATCACGCTCTGTATGGATTGGCATGTCAATAAGAAAGCATATTCTGTTCTTGTGGTCATGGATCACGATTATTATTGTTATTGTTATTATTATTTTTTTTTTATTAAGAACACACCTTTAAGTGCCGAATCCAGGTGCGTTGTCAGTGTTGTTGCCTCTATGTCACTAGAAGTTTCGGGTCTAAATAAACAACAGACTTCTTCGATAGGCGACCCGACCGAATATGATCAGTATTCGGCCCGCAGCCAGACTAAAAAATTTGCTACTAGCTTTAGAACGTGCATGATATAAATTCCCCTTGAAAACAGCAACCAATCAAGACTTCACTTAGGCTGTTCGATGTTAAAAAGGAAATTAATACTGAACATCAGGAAGAGACAGCTAAAGTTCCTGGGACATGCAATGAGGAAGGAGAGCCTGGAGAACCTGATACTGACCGGCCAGATAGAAGGAAGGAAAGACAGAGGAAGGCAGCGGATAACATATTTGCAGGTGGATGACGGATCAGGGGTTTGCCAGGAGTGACAGGAGCAAACATACTAAGAGCGCCAAGGGATAGGGAGACGTGGAGAACCATGATCGCCTACGTCCTGAAGGGACAGGGCACATAGAAGAAGAAGATGCTCGGTTGAACTGAAGTTCCTACATGCAAGACAGGGTATTTTTGGAGGAAGATAAGAAAACAAACCAATAAATATATATATATATATATATATATATATATACATTAATAAAACGTTTTATCATATTGGCTCATCTCACGACTTTTCTTTCTTTTCTTCCCCTTTTAACTTCTTTATCATATCCTATTTATTTGGTCTTTCTCTTTTATATCTTTATTCTTCTTTTCCTTAACAACACTTACTGAAACATTTGCAATAGAATATTATTATTATCTTCTATTCTTCCGCGAGGTTTCTCGTTTTCCACTGGGGATCTAACATCGCGTATATTCACCATTAATTCGCACGACATCACACATAACATTTCAGAGAATATGTGCATTGCCAAGCAAAGCAGATTTTCTGAAACGATGGAATAATGGCTTTATTAAATTTTGGTGATATAGATCTCAATGCCCTCAATATAACTAGGACATTAATGGATTAAACATTTCACATGGACGTTTTTCCGAGCATTCATGCAGATTTTAGCAATTTTGTCGTTTAGATGTCTTTCCCGGAATTACAATTTCTGCGAAAATTTTTATCTGGTCCTTTAGAACTAATCCAAGCTCACTTAGAATGATGAGTTCGTGTTTATATCTCTATTTATTGAGTTCCCTCGTAAAGTCTATATATTTTTAAGTTTTTTCTGATCTCATTTCAAGTTTCCTCTGTCGTCCGTTGGAATAGCGACAACTACTGTCTGAAAAAATGTTTTTTCTTGCTTACAATGATGAGTCAGTCTACTAGCCTAAACTGGTAGTACGTTTTAATTTTAAAGTTTTAAGCTTGACCTTGGATTTATTTTTTTACAGAACTTCTGCTATGATTCATTATGCTGCACTGTTTCTATTTCTAATTTAAAGGACTGGGACTCAATCAAATATTAGCGAAGGCCATTAGTTATTTAGTGTGAATGTAAAATGCATACTTCAATGAATAATAATTAACGGGCTCCGTGGAAATTCCACAGGTGTCAGTGACTAAGATGACCCTCTATGATAATCGTCTATTTGTCTGTCATCCTTTGTCTGTTTTTTTTTTTTTTTTGCATTCTCGTCCTTATCCCTTCCAATCTTTACTCGAAAATATTTACACATTATCTCTCTATGTTTTTTCGTCTCTTTCAGTTCCATTTTCCCTCTGTCTACATCTCTCTCTCTCTCTCTCTCTCTCTTTCTCTTTCTCTAAAAGAGGAAGCCGGAAACCACATCATAAACAGGGAACAAGGGATGAGCCTCTACACCTGTTCAATAGACGTGAAGATGAAAAGTAACTTTCCATTTTACTGATAATTTATTAAATATAAGTTTTTACAAGAAATTGATATGATTAGAAAGCGTTTAGCCTGTTTTTTTTTTAATTTAAAATTCGATATGGGCACCAGGTTTCGCTATCAGTTTCTGGAGCCACCTGGTAATTGGGTCAACTAATTTCACCAGGAACTCTTGTGGTATGGAAGACATAACTTCTTGTATTCAAGTTTTAGTTTGTATAGTAGACTTTAACCAACCCTAAAGAAAAAATGTCACTGGGTGTTAAGTCAGGACTCCTGGTTGGTCACTCATTCATAAAATAGGAGTTACTTTTCAATCACCTTGTATAGCATATATTTATTTTAGCAAAAAAAAAAAAAAGAATTCAGGTCGCATAGTAATCAAACCAAAACCCAGTCCAGAAGATGATATAAACGTCTATCGCTCTGGACGTTCACTCGATGGATACTGAATGCCCTCCATAAAATGAAGCGGTTAATATTAATATTACGTTAACATTATATTAATATTATATTGACATTACATTCAGTCAGTCAGTTAAGTGCCATACGTGATAGACGCTTGGGAGATCATGTCTTGAAAGAGACATGACTGACTTGGCAGAGAGATTAGGTTCCATTAACTTTCTGCGGTAGACTGGTTGCCAGCCAAGGCTATAGGATCCAATCTGTTTTGTTATTTAACTCATAACTAGATGGAAGAGACGGAATAATCCCTTTCCCAGGGTATTTGCGCGTAAGTGAATGCAAGGAATTCAACTGGAATTCGAATTCGGCTCTTCGATTTGTCGTTCCGAGCCGATATCCACTGCACCACAACGCACATTACAATATATTCATGATATTGTGAAGAATTTCAAAAGAAAATTCAAACTTTTGACAACTGGTATGTTTGCATGTAAGAATTTAATTTTAATAAAGTCGTATTTTCAAATTATTTTTTAAAATAACTAATTGGAATGAGAATGAAATTCTGGAAATTGAAGTTGTAAATTCAAAGTGCAACAGTTTGTCCAACTTATTTTTATTATTATTATTATAATTAAATTTTTATAATCGTATTCTTTTGCTAAATTCTGAGTAGGGAAAGATGAATGAAAATTTAATTCTATTATGGACATAAATGTGTGCGCTTGTGGGTGTGTATATGTGTGCGTGCATGTTTGTACATGTGTGCCTGTTATTGAGTGTGCTTGTATGCATCTGCGTGTGTTCGTGTCTGTTCGTGAGTGTGTGTCTCTCTGTGTTTTTCTTTTTGTGTGTGCTTGTGTAATGCGTGTATCCGTTTGTGCATGTGTGTTAGTTTGTATATGTGTGCATGCTTGTGTGTCTGTACGTTAATGTGCTGTCGTGTGTGTGTGTGTGTGTGTGTGTATGTGCATGTGGTTATGTGTCTGTGTGTGTGAGGTAAGTGTGTTTGCCTCTGTGTGTGACTGCGTTCATGCTTTATGTGTGTCCGTGTTTGTGTGTCTACGAATGTGTGAGTGCATGTTTTTATGTGTGTGTGTGTGTGTGTGTGTGCGCGTATGTATGTGTGTGTGTGTGTGTGTGTGTGTGTGTGTGTGTGAATTTGGGCTGCCATTTTTCATTTATACAAGTTTAGTTAAATACCAACGAAATATCCTTGTGAATTAATTCCTTGATAAATGTTTTTTTTGTTTTTTATTTCTCAATGTTCAAAAATTAATCAAACACATAAAAAAAAAGTAATTAACAAGAGACTTTGGTTGATATTTAAACCAATTTGTGTGAGTGTGCGTATATACAGTCCTCTCTAAAAGTTTTGGGCTTCATCTTTAAAAACTGAATTTTTTGCTAAAAAGAATAAACCAATATGAAGGCGAGAGAACTGTCTATGAGAGAAAAGTAAGCCATTTTGAAGCTGAGAAAAGAAGGAAAATCCAATCCATTGGACAAACATTGGGCATCGCCAACGCAAACCATTTGGAATGTCCTGAAAAAGAAAGAAATTACTGATGCAACAGACAAAGAACAGGTCGGTCAATGAAAACAACAGCAGTTGAGGGCAGAATCATGGTGAGAGTTCTGAGAAAAATCCCTAAAACAATAGTCAGTGACATCACCAAGAACCTTCGGGGGTGATGGTTTCACAATTCACTGATCGAAGAAGACTTCCAGGACAGAGTATACTACAAGATGCAAACAAATCTTCAGCCGTAAGAATCGGAATCCCAGATAGGAATTTGCAAGGGAGTACAGAGATGAGTGACAAATGCCCCAGAAAAAAGTTATATGGATTGATGAGACCAACATTAATCTCTATCAACGTAATGGAATGGCCGACCACAGTGTGAAGAAAGAAAGGGTCTGCATATAATCTAAAGCATACAAGCTCATTTATAAAACATGGCGAAGGTTATGTCTTGGTTTCGTCTTGTATGACTGCTTCTGGAACCGACGGCTTCATATTTATTGGTGATGTTAATCATGATGGTAGAAGCAGAATGAATTCAGAAGTCTACAGAAACAATTTTTTAGCCAATTTACAGAGAAAAGCACCCAAACTAATCGGGAGGAAGTTTCTCATGCATCAGGGCAATAACCCCATGCCAACAGAAAAAAAGGACTTCATTAGGGAAAAAACAGACAATTTTAGACCAATTTAAACAACGGTCCTTTAACCAATAGAGAATGCATTTCATATCCTGAAGTGGAGACTGAAGGAAGAAATTACCCGAAGAAAACAAGAAATGAAACCGTCTGTATTTAGTCTAAAAAAGCATCACAAATATAGAATGCAACAGTTTAGTGATGTCAGTGGGTCGCAGGTTTCATGCAGTTATTACAAGCAAGAGTTATGTATGCAAATATTAAATGTTATTTACTTTGGAGACTATCGGTTACTTTACTTTCGCTTTTTAAAATTTAAAATTAAATAAATGATATTACTTATATTATTCGAACTATTATCCTCATTTTTAATGCCATGTTCAGGACGTTTCAGACGTTGTACACACCGGCCTTCTTCAGGTGCTAAGAATTTCCAACCGAACTCTCTATTACGATCATTGGGATATATTATTCTTATTCCATGTGCGATGCTACTTCTGGTAGCTATATAGTTATCTCCCTTTCACTGAACAATTCTAAATTATTTGTTCACCACAGCTGTAACCTGGTAGTGAATTCCCAATTCTTTGGGTCAAGTCACTGGAACTAACGTCTACATCCACTAAGCCGTGTGTCCTCAAGGGTAGAAGTAGTATCACACATGGAATGAGAGTGATATACCCCAGTGATTGTAATAAAGCCTTTGGTTCGACATTCTTAGCACTTGAAGAAGGCTGGGGTGTAAAACGGCTGAAATGTCGTAAACATGCCAATAAAGATGAGGACAATAGTCCGAATCATGTAAATAATGTAAATACTACCTTATCTTAGAAATACAGACAAATACTAAAAAATATAAATTTAAAAAGAATTATTTAAAGTCTAAATTAAAATTTGAATTTTTTTTTTCAAAATATGAAGGAAAACATTTCACAGCGTTCCCTCTTCTGCGTGCGTATCCGTTTTCGCATCAACGAAAATCTCACTTTAATCTGATGAAATACGAAACTCGAAACCCGAAAACTTTTTCCACTTTGTCATATATATTTGCCTAAAATTGTCCTTCATATATAGGTGAATGAATTTGTGACTTTACATATCGAGATCCGTTTCCATTTCAAAACTGATCCCGAAATGTAAAGTCACAAATTTACTCGCCTGAAGAGAGACAACTTTGAATTCGAAACACGTGTAGCAACACGAATACCATTCTGGATACTTAATATATTATACTAAAGGCAAGTAATATTTATAATAATAATAACAACAAATCTACACCTTAAACAAAACGTTCATGGCTTCTCACACTTTTTTCACCTATACCAATTTCTCTCGTTGGAACAACACCTATTTCTAATTTCAATATATATATATATTTATATATGCACAAAATCTTTCCTATTTGTGTAATTAGATACTGCATTTATGTCTTTTAATGTACGGTCTTTTTCTTTGTCAGTGCCCCGAATTCAGTCAAATATAAATAACATAATTTGAACATTTGAGATAAAAATTCAATTAATAACTAAATGTCAAGCTACAAATTTACTGATCACCCTTTGAACAATTTCGTTCAAATTAAAAAACATTAATTTTCAATGAGATAGGCGGTAATATTCAAAATCATTCTTTAATTAAAATACGATAAAAATGATATTAATTTATATTCACCGCATTACGCTCCGAAAAAAACGTTTTCAGTTGGAAATGGGGGAAAAAACATGGATTATAGGTAAACAAAAAAAAAAAATTACGCTCAGTCGTGTATTAACGATATTTGATTAAAATCCCCCACACACCAAAATTAATCTATACATTCATAATTTGAACTAAATTTGTATCGTTAAGTCGATTAAATTTTAACACTTAAGCTTACCCGACTGTAATTCGAAGTAATGTGCGAAACATGAAAGTAAATTTATCTACACACAAATTAAGCCGACATGCAAAACTTGATCTACATAAAGGAAGAAGGGAAAGACGAAAATGAATACGACATTTATGTAAGCGAGAGATTATACGCCACTTATATCAAGAATCAACGCGCACACACACACATACATAAATACACACACACACACACACACATAATCACTTACGCACACACATATAACCGCGTACACAACCTTACATATATATACAGTTGTGGACAGAATTAATTCCCCCACTGAATATTTGCATATTTTCTAAGAATATGCAAATATTTGCGAGAACTTAATGCATTTAACACAAATAGTTGATTCTGCATTTAGTTTTGAACTAGCAGTATAGCCCGGCGTCGCTCGGGTGTAATGAAAGCTTTTATATATATATATATATATATATATATATATTATCGATTTTCTGCACTATTGTAAGAACTGAAACCTTGAAACTTCTGAATATCGTTTTTTATGTCTTTGTCTATGAGTGTATCAAATTTGATTAAAATCGGACCACTCCTCCTATAACCCGACTTTTTCGATTATCGATTTTCGATATTTATCGGGTGTACCTCGACACAAAACCTAGCTAAGAACACTCGCAGACGCTTGTAGTACAAGTGTGTAAATTTTCAAGAAAATCGGTTCAGCTATTTCGGAATCTATAGGTAACGGACACACACACACACACACACACACAAACACACACACACACACACACACACACACACAGACAAAGTTCCATTCATAAATAAGTTTAGATAATTCGTGATTTTTTTGAAGTTTGGATCAGTCAAATTCATAGTTGAAGATCTTTTATAAAAATGGTGGAGGCCAACATTATTCGCCTTATGAAATAATATTGATCTATTGCAATTATTATTTTCTTAATTTGACATTCAATACAAATGAAAATGAAATAGTATTGACCTGATTATATTATGGGATACTCGATCATGCTTATTAATTGGCCTTGGGTCAAACATAACCGAACTCCCCACAAGTTAGGATTATCGCCATCAGAAGGTTGGAAACAATAAAATGCTTCGTTTATACGTTAAAGTGGAAAATTATTTACAAAACAGAATAACATCAATTTGTAGGAAATGAAATTATTAACTGTGTAATTGTTCAAAGAGAAAGTGTAGTATATAGTTAAATGAATTGTAGCGAACTGTGTCTATGCAAAAAAAGATTAACAGGGTAGTAATAAAGTCTGTGTTCTTTTTTTTTTCTTTTTTGTGGACGGTGAGAAAGTGAAAAGGAAAGTAAAGCAATAAAGGAAGATTGTACTTATCGACATTAATTTTTAGGAGTCAGTTGAAGTGTCATTGTTGATTTTGTTGTCTTCTTCTTCTTTGTTGACAGCGAGAGTAGTGAGGACGAAGAAGTGATAAAGGAAAATAGCACACGAAAAAGAGGAAATGTATGTCGTCGAGACATGTCCGGTACAGCGACTTGAAGGTTTTTTTTCCTCTTTTATTTATTTATTTTTTTTTTTTTTACACAGGCTTGTTAACTTTTCTCAGTTTTGTAAATAGCTTCCTTTCATTGGTTAGAAAATAATTAACATCGGATCGCAAAATTCGGCTTCGTCATTTCCCTTCAGTACGGGGTCAGTTCTTTTTCCTATTGGACAAAATTAGATTTCACACTGGATTACGAAATTTGTAAACAGTGAAGAGAAGAGAGTTACTTTTAATTCCGAATTCACCACACTATAACATTCTAAAAGGTAATGAACACAGCATGTGAGTGCCACGTATCCCTTCAACTCATTCGTTTTGCAACTAACTCGATGTCGGCTGAATTTGACAAAAGGTTCCAAATGAAGATATTGGATGCGTACAAACAAGGTGATAGATAAAAAAATCACTTTTCAAGGGTTTAAATGTTTCTAGATCAACAATTTGTAGCATTATCAAAAAGTACAAGAACGATTGTGTTGAGAAAAATTAAGAACTGGCAGAAAACGGTCAATTTCTGAGAGAATGGAAAGGAAAATTGTTAGAGATGTCTCGAAGAATCCTCACTTAATATCAAAGAACATTCTTAATAATATAAAGACATCAGGGTTCTATGTATTGACGAAGACAGTCACTAGACTTCGTCACAAGTAGGACTTCGAGCTTGTTGCCCAAGGAAAACTCAAGTGTATCCGGGATTAAGACCAGTATTTGGCGATCCTTAAAAATAATATAAAACAAAGTGCACGAAATCTGTCTTTGGGGCGTCACTGGACATTTGAAGATGACAATAACCCAGAACACACCATTGTGAAAATTGGATGACAGCAAAATTCCTGACTGAAATCGAATTGAAAATTTCTTCTTCTTCTTCTTCTATGTGCCCTGTCCCTTCAGGACGTAGGCGATCATGGCTCTCTACGTCTCCCTATCCCTTGTTGCTCTTAGTATGTTTACTCCTGTTGCTCCTGGCAACCCCCGTTCCATCATCCACCTGGTCAGTCCCTGCAAATATGTTATCCGCTGCCCCCCTCTGTCTCTCCTTCCTTCTATCTGACCAGTCAGTATCAGGTTCTCCAGACTCTCCTTCCTCATTGCATGTCCCAGGAACTTCAGTTGTCTCTTCCTGATGCTCAGCATCAATTTCCTTTTTGTTGCCATTCTTTCTAACACCTCGTCGTTGCTTGTATGCTCAGTCCACGATATCCGTAGCATCCTTCTGTAGAACCACATTTCGGCCGCTTCCAGTTTTGTCCTCATTTTCGATGATATTGTCCAGCATTCACAGCCGTATTGAAGAACTGACATCACGTAGCAGTCTAGAACTCTTTTCTTCGTTTCTATTGAGATTTTCCTGTGTGTTAGTATTTTGCTCATCTTCTGGAACGCGTCCTTTGTCATGCCAATTCGCTTTCGGATCTCCGTGTCGCACTTTCCATCTCCTGTTAGTGCCATCTAGGGTCCTCAAAATATTCTCGCTGTATAGGTTGAACAAATCCGGTGAAAAGACACATCCTTGTCTTACGCCTTTTTCTATCTTTGTGTATCTACTGAGGTCGTTACCTGTCCGTATGCAGGCCGTTTGAAAATTTATGGGCATATTTGAAGAAAAAGTAAGAGAATGAAGTCCTTTAAATTTAGAGGAACTAGAATCTATTTCTATTTCTATTTCCAAGGAAGAATGAAGGAAAAAAAAAGAGTGGCCTTGATTTAACTGATTTAAGACAATATATTTGATTATCGATGCAGGTTAGTCAATAATTTTCTTCTATGTTAAATGTTTTTGGTGTTTTTGTAATATTGTTTGTGTTGTGGATACCGGGTGAAAAACTCAAGCATTTGTACGCAGCCAACATATATGAATGAAGCGGACCAAGTGCTCACCTGAAAATCGACACTACCACCACACCTTATAACAATGCATGTATGTATGTATGTATGTATGTATGTATGTATGTGTGTGTAAACAAGTAGGATGTTTTTAAGGAATTATTTTTAACGCGACATTATTTCTTATTGATACGAACATTATTTTTAGTTTCTAAACGTGTTTAGTTATCCCCGTTCTTTAAAAATTTCTTAAACAGTGAAATTAAAACCAACCGGCCAAGTAAGATTTCTCGGTCTATGCCGGTTGTTATTAATTTCACTGTTTAAGACATAAAAAATAAATAAAAACACAGGAATAGCAACTCAAATACGTGTGCCCACTAAAAATAATCTTAGAGCAATTAGAAGTAAATGAGTATGTAGCCACCCCCACTCGAATGGAAATTCAAATTTGATGCGCGAAGTAGAGGTAGTTGAACATAGCGCAACTGGGTATCAGCGTAAAATCTGCCCCAGGCGCAAAATTTTGGGTCAACTGAATTATTGACATTAACATTTCTGTCTCTTTCTCTTTCTCTTTCTCTCTCTCTCTCTCTTTTTATCTATCAGTAACTGTCTTCGTCAATACATTGAACCCTGATGTCTTTATATCATTAAGAATGTGCTTATATATGTATATACGTGCCTCTCTCTCTCTCTCTCTCTCTCTATATATATATATATATATATATCAGCATGCAGTGCGGGTATAGAAGAATCCAAAGGAGTATCCTGTACATACATTGGTAGGATAGCTCTCTAAGAGAGCTCTAAATATATATGTATATAAATACATATAGAGCAAATATAAGAAAATTTAAGGCAGACACGTTATTTCATAGTAAATCGGGAGCATGGCCTATTTCAGGCGAACCATCATCAGCTTCCTTCTTTATTTTACAAAGGATTTTACACGAATATATATATATATATATATATATATATATATATATATATATATATACCTTTTTATATATATATATTTCTCACTGAAATTATATATATAAATCTATATAATTAGAGAGAGAGAGAGAGAGAGAGAGAGAGAGAGAGAGACTGCAAGAGACAGAAAAACGGATTCTAGATTAACTAAATTCTTTACACTAGCTTTTCTCACTGTCTCTCCCACTCTTTCTTTTTCTCTTTCTATACGTAAAGAGATTGAGAGAAAGAGTCATATATAAATATATATATATATAGAGAGAGAGAGAGAGAGAAAGAAAGAAAGAGGGCTGACAGAAAAAGATTCTGAATCACTTTAAACTTTATATTTAGTGGATACTCGTATTTGAGTAGACGCTTCATTTATGTATTAAACAGTATATTTATTTTCGTTTACCGACCTAAATATTCTAGAAATCTTATTCAAAAGAAATATGCCTACTACTATAGAGTCGACCGTGCGTCTTTGTGAATAGGGTTAGTGTAGGCGAATATTCGCAAAAAAATGAGAATTACATGATGATAAAACTTCCCCAAACTTAATAAAACTTTGTTTTTATTAAGTTGGGGAAGGATTTTTCGATTAATAAATATTCATCAAATCTTTTTAGAAGGTTCGAATTTTTGGTCAATACTTTTGCTTTTCTTGCGTCAGCAGGAGACCAAAGATTAATATAGGAAATTTAATTATTTTTTTTTCCGAGAAAAAAATATTGATTTTGAAATAATTGCAAAATCATATAATTGTTGGATTTTCATCAAACTTTCAAGACTTATTCACAAATGAATGAAATTGTTTTAGAAATATCTTTTTTAGAAAATGTTAGTAAAAACATTTTTTTTACATCTATTACCCCTTCCGCATACATACTTCTTTAATTTTATAAAATTTCGAGAAATTAATTTTGTACCGCTTAATGTCTATATTCCGAACCCTGATAAATAGAGCACGAAGCAGAATCAGGCCAGAGAACAATACGGTTTTGTCAAGGGCACTGGAACAAGGAATGCGATGTTTATGATTAGAATGCTATCAGAAAGAGCAATTATGTGATGTCAGTTCTTCAATACGGCAATGAATGCTGGACAATATCATCGAAAACGAGGAAAAAAACTTGAAACAGCGGAAATATGGTTCTACAGAAGGATGCTGCGGATATCGTGGACCGAGCATGCGAACAACGATGAGGTGTTGGAAAGAATGGCATCCGAAAAGAAAATTAATAGTGAGCATCAGGAAGAGACAGCTAAAGTTCTTGGGACATGCAATGAGGAAGGAGGTCTTGGAGAACCTGATATTGAGACAGGCCAGATAGAAGGAAAAAGAGACAGAGAAAGGCAGCGGATAACATATTGGCAGGGCCTGATCAGGTGGATGACGGAACGGGGGTTGCCAGGAGTAACAGGAGCAAGCATACTAAGAGCCACAAGGGATAGGGAGACGTGGAGAACTGTCATCCACATGATCAGGCCCTGCAAATATGTTATCCGCTGCTTTCCTCTGTCTCTCTTTCCTTCTATCTGGCCAGTCAGTATCAGGTTCTCCAGGCTCTCCTTCCTCATTGCGTGTCCCAGGAACTTCAGTTGTCTCTTCCAAATGTTCAGTATTAATTTCCTTTTGGTTGCCATTCTTTCGAACATCTCATCGTTGCTTGCATGCTCAGTCCACGATATCCGCAGCATTCTTCTGTAGAACCACATTTCCGCTGCTTCCAGTTTTGTCCTCATTTTCGATGATATTGTCCAGCATTCACTGCCGTAGATGATACGGTGCGGATAGCAGACACGGAAAGGAAACTACAAGAAGGTAGCTGAAGAAAGCAGAAAGAAAGGACTACAAATAAACTACAAGAAAACGGAATGCATTGTCATCAGGAAAAAGAGGAACCCCGAAATGCCAACTACAGGTGGGGGATACTAAAATCAAGCAGGTACAGAAATTTAAATACCTTGGAGGTATTCTAACAGAAAGACGGAAAGTGCGACACTGAAATCCGAAGGCGAATTGGCATGGATAAGGATGTATTCCAAAAGCTAAATAGATTATCCAGAGGCAGGAAAATTTCACTGGAAACAAAGCAGAAAGTATTGGATTGTGATGTCAGTTCTTCAATATGATAGTAAATGCTGGACAGACTCATCAAAGATGAAAAAAAAAAACTTGAAGGAATCGCAATGTCATTCTACAGAAGGATGCTGGGATATCATGGACCGAGCACGTGAGCAATGATGAGGTTTTGGAAAAGATGGAAACGAAAAGGAAACTAATACTGAACATAAAAAAAAATACAGTTAAAGTTCCTGGAACATGTAATGAGGAACAAGGACTTGGAGAATCTGATACTCACAGGTCAGTTAGAGATAAGGAAAGTAGCGTGTAAGATACTTGATGGGCGTGAGCAAGTACATGGCAGACTGGTTCGGGCAGAGTAATATAAAAATGCGTGCTAAGCGTTACCAGGGATTGGGAGACACAAAAGATCATGATTGCCTACGTCCTGAAAGGACACGGCTCATAGCAGAAAAGGAGTGCTTATATTAGTTATATTAGTTATACGCAGAACTCGTTGGAAAATTTAAATCATTATTATTTATTTATTGTCAAATAGTTACGGAAAATTTTATCTGAACCGTAAAATGAAAAATGCATTAAAACTAAGACAGTATTTAATTAAAAGAAATTTAAATTGCTTTCATAAATAAGATTTATTTAGGAAATTTTTAAAATTTTAAATCTTTTAAAATTCTGTATTAATTTGTACCCATTAGTTAATATTGTTATTAAGTAAAAACTATATTTACTAAACTTAAATGGAAAAAATTACTTCAGGCACCCCTGCCGTTCTCCTCAACAGGCTCCAAAGGAGAGTCTGTAATGTGATAGGTACTGATCTGGCGACTCGACTGCAGCCACTTCCCCACCGTCGAAATGTGACCTCCCTTTGTCTGTTCTATAAATACTTTCATGGCTTCTGCTCGGACTAACTTAAGTCACTGATGCCTCCTCAACAGGTGTTTACTCGTGCAACCAGACTGGCAACTGGGTCCCACCCATTCACGTATATCCTTCCCTTTCTCTCCACCTATGTATCTGTCATCGCACCTGCATTCTCAGCTTTCTATTGCTCCTTTCTAACTAGTTTGTACTCCTCACTCTTTTCTAATTAATCTTTTTACAGTCATGTACCCCCCCCCCCCGCTCATCAGTGGCATTTCTGCCTTGCTCGGGGTGAAATGATGAAAAAAAAAAAAAATTAGCGACCCACGATATTTTAAAAAAATTTAGAATTTGAAATTGGTGTGTGTATAAACGTACCGATTTTTGTAAATACAGACATCCATACATCAATATCAAAAAATAACATCGGTACCTATAGTAAATTTAAAGCCAAAGTACATAAAATTCAATAAAACATTAGATGATAAAGAATATTTTCCAAAATTGAAAAAGTTACTGGGGAGTTAAAAATTCTATCAAAAATACATTACATTCCTCAAGTATTTTTACATATATGTCCTTCTGTAGAAAAAAGTAGTAAACTTCTGGTTGTCAGTTAAGCTGTTAATCTGACATCATAAATAAGCAGCTATCTTCGTGGTCCAAAATAGATTTCTGTTATATTTTAAACTAAAATTGAGATAATATTTGCATAAAATCAGATTAATTTAAATTTAAATAAACTAGTATTCCTTGAATAAAATTTCACAAAATGTATATATTGTTCTTGCAAGATTTTTAAATAATAAATTTATAATAAATGTATACTAATAATATAGTTATTATAAATTTATAGTAAAACTATTGTAAATAGCCTGAAGATGCCAAACATTTGAAACTTAGGTTGCGGAAATCAGTCATTTCCAAATGAAATATATATATATATATATATATATATATATATATATATAGTCATCTGCAGACAGATCTGTTTCGCTGCAACACAGCTCATTAAGTACTGTTAGACAGCCGATTGCTTTTTACTCAGGATTGAAACCTAACCGAATTAGCGTTAGTCGGCGATTCTACCTCTGAGCTACGGGCGCTCGTTAGAAGCAGGCACACTATTTAGCGTGTATATTATTATACACGCCCAATACCTGAGCGTGTTTTAATTCATTGCTGAATGAACGATGCGTAGATGCCAGAGTAGCTACTGTTTTTCAAAGTCTACCATTCTTCCAGAGTGCTCAATCAGGGTGTGAGAGCGTAATATATATTAAGCACTTTTAGCGATTTTTTGCGATATACTGACACAAAAAGATGAATTTATGCATAAAGAATTGGGAAGGGAATCAGTGTTGGATTTGTTATTTGTTGCAATACTGGGAGAAAACTTTATAGAAACAAAATTTATTATAATATACGAAATTACGACTAAGGTTCGCGTCTCAATCTCGGAGATATGTGACGTGAAGTCCTACATGATCAACATTTCAAAGGCTCGACAGCGTTGTTCATTCTTTTGCTTGTTGAAGAATGAACAACGCCGTCGAGCTTTTGAAATAATGTATGTGTGTCAGTAGGCCCCCAAGTGGCAGATCATCCTAATGTATTTACATAAAATAAGGCGTGTAAAAAAAGAAAATACGTTTTTATATACACCAAATACTTTACTCTCTCTCTCTCTCTCTCTCTCTCTCTCTCTCTCTCTCTCTCTGTGTGTGTGTGTGTGTGTGTGTGTGTGTGTGCGGGCTTTACCGGTTTCCTTTGTGGTCTTTAGGACAGTGTTAAGAGTTGATCATGCAAAACAAAATTAACCTAATCAAATAAACGATAGACGTCTCACAATGTAAGGTACGGGTTACTTGTAGATATTAAACTTAGGAAAAAAGGCATTCTAAGGTAGGTACAAGCAGATAGACCGCAAAAGAAAGAAAGAAAGAAAGAAAGAAAGAAAGAACAGCTTAAAGTAGATACTTGGAGACAGAAAAAGAAAAAAAGGAAAAATCTCTACTAAAGTAAATACAGACTGAAAATAAGAAAGATACATAGTCTAAAGTAGATCAAGAGAGAATTGATTTTTCAAGTGCCGTTTAAGTGTTACAAAAGGCCGAAAGCATGGGGCACCCAATGAGGATCGAAGTCACTATTCAATTGAAATATGGACAAGCGAATGAAGCTTGCTAATCATTACACTACGTCGTGGAGCTAACGTAGATTGAGAGAAAGACTGGAAAAGAGACAGAGTAAACAACGAAAGAAAAAAAGCAAAGAAACAATAGTCTAAAGTAGAGACATAAAAACCGAAAAGAAAGAAAGAAAGAAAGAAAGAAGGAAAGAAAGAAAGAAAGAAAGAAAGAAAGAACAATCTAAAGTAGATACGCGGAGAAGGAAAAAGAAAAAAGAATTAACTCTAGAGTGAATAGAAACTGAAAAAAAAGAAAGAAAAAAGAAAGTCTAAAGTAGAAACATAAAAACTGAAAAGAAAGAAAGAAAGAAAGAAAGAAAGAAGGAAAGAAAGAAAGAACAATCTAAAGTAGATACGTGGAGAAGGAAAAAGAAAAAAGAATTAACTCTAGAGTGAATAGAAACTGGAAAAAAAGAAAGAAAAAAGAAAGTCTAAAGTAGAGACATAAAAACTGAAAGAAAGAAAGAAAGAAAGAAAGAAAGAAAGAAAGAAAGAAAGAACAATCTAAAGTAGATACGCGGAGAAGGAAAAAGAAAAAAGAATTAACTCTAGAGTGAATAGAAACTGAAAAAAAAAGAAAGAAAAAAGAAAGTCCAAAGTAGAAACATAAAAACTGAAAAGAAAGAAAGAAAGAACAATCTAAAGTAGATACGTGGAAACAGAAAAAGAAAAACGAATTAAATTTAGAGTGAATAAAAGCTAAAAAAAAAGTAAGTAGAAACATACAAACTGAAAAGAAAGAAAGAAATTAAGAAAGAAAGAAAGAAAGAAAGAAAGAAAGAAAGAAAGAAAGAAATATTCACTCAATATGGTCAAGTCAAAATCGAAGTGGGAAAATATGGTTGTACGTGTCGGGATAATCGTGAAGAAGTCTATTTAAGGTCAAAAGTGTTTTAATTGCTAAAAACACACTTGATGTTTCTATTGTGATGACCTAAATACTTGTTACGTATTTACTTTCGTTTTATTAACTAATTATAAAAATATATTGAAGGAAATAATAGTTTTGTAATGGAAAAGTGATGAACTCAATTAGATATGATTAATTTTAGCACCAAATTCAATTAAAAGCGAGAAATATTTAGAAAATTCAGTAATAAGTAAATTTAAAAAGGTAGTAGTCTTGAAAGTTACAAGAAATTGATTTCATTGCATGACTTTAAAAAGTCGTCAGCATTGGATAAGAGTGTAAAAGTAAATTTGGCAGAAAATATAGTGTTTTGCATTTATTTTATTTTTATTTTATGTTATTTTTATTTTTTAGCTATTGTCTTTTTTATTTTTTTTGCTGAGCAACCTTACACACTGATTAAATATCGTAAAAGAAAAGCATATATATATATATATGAATAGAATAAGTAAAGAACAGGTAGGAGAAAGTGTCTAAACAAATCTCTGAAGAAGCTTATTAAAGTGAAACATGTTAAATTAAAGATACTTTTTTCTACCTGTTCTTCTATTCATCTTGTTGGAATTCAATCCATATATTCAACTCACTCATATATATATATATATATATGTACGTGTGTGTGTGTGCGCGCGCGTGAATGTGTGTGTGTGTGTGTGTGAATATTCTCAGAAATAATCTGTACAAAAATCAATATGAATAAATATACAAGAGGAAAACTATTTACTTTTATCCGACTAAGTATTTTTTCTATTGTCTATGTTCATGTGAAGTGTGTGTGTGTGTGTGTGTGTGCGTGTGTGTGTCTGTATGTGTGTGTGTACTGCTGAAAAATCTTGACCGAATAAGAAAAGAATTCCTCCCCACATACAAATACATAAAATTTCAAACTATATATATATATATATATATATATATATATATATATATATATATAACTTGAATATTGATTGATTATTGTGTTTTGTGTGGTTTATCAAACCCTTTCTTGGATATTTAAAGCCGAAACATATTTTGGATTATAAAATAATTCTCTTTTCTTGCCTGTGAACATTGCATTAACAATTTATTTTGTAAATTAAAATGAATTTTTCTGATATTGTTTAACTGATAGCTGTAGGGAGTTAAAGGATTCATACCTTGGCCAGGGATCCGTTCAAAATTCTCTGATCAATAAACACCTGAAAAATGTCGGAAAGCACAAAAACCAAAACGATCAGGACAACAAAGATGAAAACAGGAGTCCAGCTGTATGTAATAAAAATGATTTGTAAAATGATTAATTATAATTTTTTATTTTGTTCTTTTGTTTGTCAATACATTTAATTCAGTTCTCAATAATATTATACAATCAAAAGTTCGGGTCAGAATTTAGCAGAGTTATTAATCCTGCACTGACTGAGCCATAAACTTCAAATATATTTATGCTTGTATCTAAACTTATTTAGAAATGGAACTTTGTCTCTGTGTGTGTATGTGTGTGTGTCTGTGTATGTGTGTGTGTCCGTTACCTATAGACTACGAAACGGCTGAACCGATTTTCTTGAAAATTTACACAGTTGTACAATAAGCGTCTGCGTGTGTTCTTAGCTAGAGTTTGTGCCGCGGTACCCCCGAAAAATATCGAAAATCGATAATCGAAAAAGTCGGGTTATAGAAGGAGTGGTCCGATTTTAATCAAATTTCATACACTCATAGACAAAGACATAAGAAACGATATTCAGAAGTCTTCTTTCCGTCTTTATTCAACGAAGGATTCTACATGTAGAATCCTTCGTTGAATAAAGACGGAAGCTGAAGATGGCTCGCCTGAAATAGGCTTATACTTCCGAATTACCATGAAATAACGCGTCTGTCTTAATTTTTCTTATATATATATATATATATATATATATATATATATATATATATATATATATCAGTACATTTCTATCTATCTATCTATCTATCTATCTATCTATCTCAGTCTTTTTATATGTAACTCATCCATCTCTATAGATAAATGGATATAAAAGTACAATCTATCACTGTCTCTTCATATCTATCTATCTATCTATCTATCTATCTATCTATATATATATATATATATATATATATATCAGTCCATTTTTATCTATCAATCTGTGTGTGTATATATATATATATATATGTATATGTATATCAGTCCATTTCTTTCTTTCTATCTATCTATCTATCTATCTATCTATCTATCTATCTATCTATTTAGATAGATAGATAGATAGATAGATAGTTGAATAAAGACGGAAGCTGAAGATGGCTCGCCTGAAATAGGCTTATACTTCCGAATTACCATGAAATAACGCGTCTGTCTTAATTTTTCTTATATATATATATATATATATATATATATATATATATATATAGAGAGAGAGAGAGAGAGAGAGAGAGAGAGAGCTGAAATGTTCTCGTCCATTTCAAGGTTATTTTATTAAATGTCTTTTATTAGTATATCTAATTCACATATTCAAACAATTTCTGTTTAGATTATGTTACGTCATAACGTCCTTATTACAAATCTATATTAGAAATTCAACTGCAGTTCTCACGGAGGCCTGCTTTTACGTACTGCTTCTCTTCAGGACCTCAGCGATCATGAATCTCCCCAACCTATTTTCTTATTTGTAACTGTAAACTATTTGTGGTGCAGTGGATATCGACTCGGATCGACAAATCGGGGAGCCGAGTTCGAATTCCAGTTGAATTCCTTGCATTAATTTAAGCACAAATACACTTGGGAAAGTTATTAATCCGTTTCTTCCCTCCAGTTATGGGTTAAATAATAGGACAGACTGAGTTCTATAGCCTTGTCTGGCAACCAGTTCACCGCAGAAAGCAATGGCAAACTACAGAATAATTTTCTGCCCAGTCAATCATGTCTCTTTCGACATATGATCACCCAAAGCGTGTATCACGTATGGCACTTAAATGACTGAAACAAGTTTGGCCACTTAATATCCCATTTTGTCCTTTTATCTTGCAAGATTTTTACGCAGGCCTTTCACTGTTTTTCAGCTCCTCTTGCCTTCAACATGTCAAGTAAGTGTTAAATTTGCCATGCCCATTTTTTTCTCGTTTTGTGTTTCTGAAATTTATCTTTCTCTTTCTTCGAATAAGTGTCTTCTTTTCTTCGCTTAAAGCTCAAAACACGAGTTCATTGTATCCTTCTATAGGACGAAAACATTCACTGCCCTATAATGGCTGTACAGTCGTAATCGAGAATACCTGTCTACCAAGGTGGCTACCTAACTTCCATTTCAGACGCTTTTTTAATACTTACAGAGCGCAAGCACATCTGTGGTTTATACTGCAAGTATGCTGAGCGGTCCTTAGTTGCAGTTGAGGGCGCATTATTCGGAGTGAACAAAGATCAGGATGCTCAAATTATCGATTACGTTGACTTCGAATTAGCACAACTATCAGCGGTCCTTCAAAGAAACCCAAATTTACTCACAAGGCTTGGGCCAACTTGTAGTATTGTTTTCAAGCAATTTTTAAAGGTGCCGCACACTGGGATCGCCTTCTCCAGACGGATAAAATCACCTTCCTGACAAATCGGCCATAATGAGATTGGAACACTGACTTCATGATCAGAAAGCGAGCCTTCTAACCACTCGGCCACCATTTACTACCATATAAAAGGATCGATATTGCATAGCGATCTTTTCTTTGATTCTATCAAAATTTCTTTGTTCAGTGATATTGTTCGACGGACATATTCTTTGCCAATTAAATAAAAAACATAAAATAAAATGAAAACTTCATGGCTGACTTCCCAAACGTTCACATTCTTTTGTCGCGTGGCAGACACAATCACATTGACCTCTTTTGTTTTAAGTTACCAACCAGGGACATGCAGTGACCTTCAGTTCGTTTCAATATTATCTTCACTCAACACGCAACATGTATTAGTTACACTCGGGCTATTGTTCTCATCTTTGTCGATGTTATCACAACGGACTTCTTTATGTCAATAACAGTTTCCTTCAGGGATTTTCGAACTACAAATTGAAAACTGAAGTCTTTATTTAATTTACGAGGGTAGATAGTTCTCGTTCTGTTGTTCATGTTTAGAGATTCTGAAGTGTTTAGCATATATGCCAGGCTATAAGAGCTTTTTCAGTAGATCTAATCTAAACTTATTTATAAATGGAACTTTGTCTGTGTGTGTCAATGTCTGTGTCTGTGTCTGTGAGTGTCCGTTACCTATAGACCCCGAAACGGCTCAACCGATTTTCTTGAAAATTTACACAGTTGTACTATAAGCGCCTGCGAGTGTTCTTAGCTTGGTTTTGTGTCGAGGTACCCCCGATAAATATCAAAAATCGATAACTGAAAAAATAGGGTTATAAAAGGAATGGTCCGATTTTTATCAAATTTGATACACTCATTGACAAAGACATAAGAAACGATATTCAGAAGTTTCAAGGTTGCAGTTCTTACAATAGTACAGAAAATCGATAATATATATATATATATATATAAAAGGCAAGATGTTTGTGTGTGTGTCTGTTTATCTGCCTGTATGTCTGTATTTTTCCCCCTTTTATTTTAGTTTTTGCTTCGGGTTTGGCTCTAAGTAGGTATAATTGTAGTTCTTAGTCTCAGCCATTATACCATTTACTCAGAGGACTTATTTAACCTTCAAAATTCAGTTTACGACGAAAAAAACTTATTTGATATCGATAGCAGGAAATCAAAATTTGACTTACATCCATTCATTTTTCTTTCAGTCTACGGTTTCGCTTTAACTGGAAACAACTATTGCTTTTTGGTCTTTCGTGCCAACGTCCAAAGAGTCTGAGCTCCAGGACCATGGATTAGTTTTAAAGCTTTCATTACACCCGAGTAACGCCGGGCTATACTGCTAGTATATATATATATATATATATATATATTGTGCGATTGGTAAATTGTCGCAACTATTTTATTATTTCAAATATTCTTTAGGCTGAGTCTGAGCTCCAGAACCATGGATTAGTTTTAAAACTTTCGTTACACCCGAGCAACGCCGGGCTATACTGCTAGTCTTGCATAAAATTAAATACGAACCGTTAATAAAGAACAAAAATGCTAGTAAATCTTCAACGGCAGCAGCAGTGAGGAAAGAGCAAAATTTTGGGGAATGTAATTAAGTGTGACAAACAGCAGCAGATTTAGTTTTAGTGTTCGAGTTTTAGATTCTGGATTGTCTCAGGATTGTTAGTATTGTCAAGTGAGTCAAACGTTGGTTCGTAAAGTGGTGATATTGTAGTTATGTGTTCAATTCCTGGGTCGAGCAGAACAGACTAAGACAGTGTAAACAGGGCGAGTAATAATAGAGTTGTATCAAGATGAAATATCCTTAGAAATGGAAAGCAGAACCTAAACACTCTATCCCCGTAAATTAAATAAAGAGTTTTTAGTTTTAAATTCCATGTAGAAGAGTAACAATATTTATCGGAACGGAAGTAATTAATTTTATTAATTGAATATTAATTATAATTGAAAAAATTTTTAAACAGAAGAAATTAATATTATAGATCGGAAAGAAACGTACTAAGAAGAATTTTTAATTCTTCGAATATGAGCGAAGGTAAAAGAAACGAAAGGTAACAAGTTTTTTTTTTTCGTTGTTATTCTAAAACTGAGAAAGAAAGAAAGAAAGAAAGAAAGAAAGAAAGAAAGAAAGAAAGAAAGGAAAAGAGAAAATGAAAAAGAGAAATAAATTCGATTTTTATTTATTTCTCTTTTTCTTTTTAGATAGAGTGTTTAGGTTCTGCTTTCCATTTCTAAGGATATTTCATCTTGATAAACCGAAGGCAACAACGAGCAGCAACCAACCTCAGCATTCTATTGGTTGCCGAAATGAGGGTTTAGACACCCAGCGTCTGTTAGCCCCACACCAAGGCATAGGCATAAATACGGAGCCCCGAGGTACCAAACAAAGTCAATTCGAGTCGGAGTTCCAGTTCGAATTCCGGTCGGCTCTTGGCCCAGAGATGTAACGACAGAGATAGGCGCCATGCTGTTGGGCGCCAACCGTAGGGCCCGTCACCTGCCAAAGACAGTTCCCAGCTGAAGATGTAAAGAGACAGATAAACGCCATGTTGTTGGGTGCCAACCGTAGAGAAGCCTGTCGCTAATCGACCGAAAAAAGTTAAAGTCAAACAACCAACCAAGCCAGACAAGAAGTGGTTTTCCAGACAAGGTTTTAAAAATGACCAGCCGAACGGAGTTAACGAAAGAGCAGAGTGATCCAACCTGGAACAAGAAATCCACCTCGATTCCGACTTCAAAGACGAACCACGCCCACCTACCCATAACCCAGCATTTCGGCAGTTTCCGCAAAATTCCGGAGAGAAAGACCCAAGGTCGACTAGACTTGCTGCGAACTTAGAACTCCGTTCGGGGCAAAGCGCCGTGACTAACCAGATTCCTTGATTATTACTTGGAAGGATAAACATTTGAAACGCTATACTTGGAATTACTTAAGAGACTTACGTTCCACTACCAGCTTGATAGAAGCAGGGATTAAGAAATATCCGAATGACCATTATACTACTGTGAATTATTTTCTGTATATAAAGACTTTCTTTTATAACACTTCAGACATTTATTTTTGGTGCCATATTTCTTTCTTTTTATTATCCATTTGTGTGCACGCTTTCCAGTTCGGTTTAAGTTTGGCAGAGAGACAGCTAGTGGAAAACTCACGTGACTGCCTTGTGCTCAATCAACACAACGTGGGACAAAGGAGATCATCGTGAGCACAGTCTACCTACGACCAGCTATCTGGATCGAAATCAACAACGACCGATCCGGCTAAGTGGCACAGAATGCTGAAGAGCACAACGGCCGAAACGTTTGGAAAAGACAACTACGCATGACCTACCTGGCGAGTTAAAATGGCGAATGGATGATGTAGCAGAATTTAGGAGATACACTACTAATTATTAGGCCAGCCCAGTTTTTAAAAGAAATGATGTATTTCATACTATTTTTAGTATTTATTGCCAAGTAGATAATTCTAAATGAAAATAGAATGGTTCTTTTTGTTATTATTACTTTGCAAAATTTTACAAGGCAGCCAGGAAGCCTTTTCTTTGGCTAGCCAATAAGAAGAGACTAGCATGGGGAAGAGAGCACAAAAAACTGGACACCAGAACAGTTCATTCGATGCACATATTAATGCACAGTATTAACAAAAGAACCATTCTATTTTCATTTAGAATTATCCACTTGGCAATAAATATTAAAAATAGTATGAAATACATATTTTTTTTTTTTGTAAATCTGGGGTAGCCTAATAATTATAGCCGGTAGTGTAAAAAAAATATAAAATTTATTATGAGCAATAAAGGACAGGACAAGCCATGTTCGTCAACGTTCTGAAGAGACACGTCTCATACAAGAAGAAGAAGAAGAAGAAGAAGAAGAAGAAGAAGAAGAAGAAGAAGAAGAAGAAGAAGAAGAAGAAGAAGAAGAAGAAGAAATTAATGAGTAAAAGTGTTGGTTCTCAATGCCAGACATAGTGTGCATGTAAATAAAAATGAATATTGCGGTCAATACTCAGTGGCAACAATCAATATTTTAAACCAAAGAAATAAGTTAACAAACCTCAGAAAAAGAATAACAAGTAAAAAAATTTAAATGAACAAATTAAATAAATTATAAACAAATTCACAAATTATGTAGGTACACATAAGCATAACTAAATAACAATAATAATAATAATGACAATAATCAAAAACAAATAATTAAGTAATCAATAATAAATAATGAATAAATTAAGAATCAGATTTAAATAATCGAATTCTGATTCACCATTATTTCTACCCAGTAGACTCTAGAATAATTTTAAATATGACCGTTACCACCTACCCAATAACTGTTAGCAAAATACAATGGAACTTGCTACGCGTTATGCACCATTGACAAGCCTATAAAATCAGATAAAGTGCCTGTTATGTACTCAATATATTTTCAATGGGGTATGCGGCTGCGTGACATAGTTATTGTAGAACAATTTACGGATCCCTTCATAATGTGGCCTTGTGCCAGTCTAATCTGAACTAACTGAATTCTATCACTTGATACACAGACTCCCTAAAATGATATCAAAACTTATTTATAAATGGAACTTTGTCTCTGTGTGTGTGTGTGTATCTGTGTATGTGTGTGTGTCCGTTACCTATAGACTCCAAAACGGCTGAACCGATTTTCTTGAAAATTTACACAGTTTTACTATAAGCGTTTGCGAGTGTTCTTAGCTAGGTTTTGTGTCGAGGTATCCCCGATAAATATCGAAAATCGATAATCGAAAAAATAGGGTTATAGAAGGAGATATTTGATACACTCATAGACAATGACATAAGAAACGATATTCAGAAGTTTCAAGGTTGCAGTTCTTAAAATAGAGCAGAAAATCGATAATATATATATATATATATATATATATATATATATATATATAAAAGGCAAGTTGTTTATGTGTGTATCTGTTTATCTGCCTGTATGTCTATTTTTTTCAGCCATTTTATTTTGGTTTTTGCTTCGGGTAGGCTCTAAGTAGGTATAATTGTAGTTCTTAGTCTCAGCCATGATACCATTTACTCAGAGGACTTATTTAGTCTTCAAAATTCAGTTTACGACGAAAAAACTTATTCGATATCGATACCAGGAAATCAAAATTTGACTTGCATCCATTCATTTTTCTTTCAGTCTACGGTTTCGCTTTAACTGGAAACATGTATTGCTTTTTAGTCTTTTATGCCAACGTCCAAAGAGTCTGAGCTCCAGGACCATGGATTAGTTTTAAAGCTTTCATTACACGCGACCAAGGCCGGGCAATACTGCTAGTGGACATAATAAAACATTGTTTTTTTGTTAATCTTGGAAATTTTAATGTATTGATACGACCATTTTCGAATGATTTAGGTAATAATTAAAGTGTTCGGTTTTATTTGTGTTTCTTTTAGTTTTTAATCATATCACCCTTAGCAAGGCGAGACCGCTACTAATGCACAATCGGTTATGGTGAGACAAAAGCCTGGGGACAGGGGTTATTGAAGAAAGGATAGATGATGAACAATAAAGCAGATACAAGATGGCAGTTGACGTTGCATTTAATTTTTTGGATGTTGTCGCTATCAGGGAAGCAAGTAAAAGGAACGGAATTCCACAGGCGGGAAATACGAGAAAAGAAACTGTTGGAGTAGAAGTGGCCGTTACATTTAAGTATTTCAACGGTAAAATGGTGGGACCTAGATGCCAACCTAGTAGTACGCTTAAATTCACATGGTAAGGGCACCAAGGGAAAAAAATCGTTAGAGCACCTGCCATGAAAATATTTGTAGAAAAGACAGAGGGAAGCCACGTCACGTCCGTGAGAAAGTGACTGAAGTCGAGATGCAAAGATAGAATCGATTACATTGCAGGTCCTTCTCTGGATTTTGAATCTTGAGATGAATAATATGTGCACCCAACTGTAAATGACAAGACTATTTAATGTACGGACAAATGGTAGATTTAAATGAAAATAAAATTACAGACCATAGCTCGTGGTGTGGATCTGGTGCATCTTTGCATCGTGTCATTACGTATAATGTGAAATGAATTTCATATAATAACCATTGACTGAATGCGGAGAAAGAGCCAAAACATCAACCGAAATACCAGTAACATACTGGGTGTTCACTTCGTGGAACTGAAATGGTTGAACACTTTGTAGGTTCTTTTAATGTGGCGAAACAGCTGGTTTAATTAAAATAACTAATTGAATCCATAGCAAAATCCACTGCTAAGAAGGTTGGGTCCCTATGTCGATCCAGGATGTTTTTTCCACCTGAATCCATCCTGCATATATACAAGTCAACCATCCGTCCGTGCATGGAGTACTGCTGCCATTTATGATCAGGCGCCCCTGCCGTTCCCCTCAGTGTTCTCGACAGGCTCCAAAGGAGAGTCTGTAATGTGATAGGTACTGATCTGGCTGCTCGACTGCAGCCACTTCCCCATCGTCGAAATGTTGCCTCCCTTTGTCTGTTCTATAAATACTTTCATGGCTTCTGCTCAGACGAACTGAAGTCACTGATGCCTCCTCAACAGGTGTTTACTCGTGCAACCAGACTGGCAACTGGGTCCCACCCATTCACAATCAGATTAGCCAAATGCAGACAACAATTCTACTCCTACAGCTTCTTCTCTCGCACTTCCCACCTGTGGAACTCGTTCCTATATTCTTGCTTTCCTGACTGCTACAACCTCCAGAAATTTAAATGCAAAGTCAATACTCATCTACTAACCACTGGACTCTAGCTCTCTCCCCACCACCGTACAACCTTCCCTTTCTCTCCACCTATGTATCTGTCATCGCGCCTGCTTTCTCAGCTTTCTATTGCTCCTTTCTAACTAGTTTGTACTCCTCACTCTTTTCTAATTAATCTTTTTACATTTATGTAGACCCCTGCACATCAGTGGCGTTTCCGCCTTGCTCGGGGTGAAATGATTAAAAAAAAAATAATTCAAAACTGAAATCACTATTCCTTCGCCCCACCACTTGGTGAACAGAATGGATATTACTTAACTTTACCTCTGCACAGTGCTTGCAAAATTATAGTGTTACTAATTAGCAGAGAATGGCCGATAATTCTTATAGCCAACATATAAACAATTTTTTTCTTAAATGATGTGTCGGGTAGTAATGAACGAAACAATTTTGCCCGGCGATAATTATAAAAAATAAAAGAAAATCTCATCCTCTATTAAGGACAATTATTGAAACTTGGTTTCGCGTTGTAATTAATAAAACGGCATACTGGGCAGTAATTAATAAAGCGAACATGTGGGGTGGTAATTAGTAAAATGATGACGTGTGGCATTTCGTAAAAAGGTGTATCACGGCGGTAATTAGTTAAACAATAATTCGAGGTGGTAATCATATGATCTGTCGGGCGGTAATTCTTATCTATTGGTACGATAATTAGCTAAATGAGCGGTCACGCATGCATTCATATAATAATCTGTCGGGCAGTAACTAATAAAATGACTTGACCGGTTAATCAAACTATCTGATCTGTCGGGCTGTACTTAGTATTTTATGTTCGTCGGGCGGTAAATGAAAGAAAAATAGGTCATTAGGGCGGTAAGATAAAATTATTAAATGGTGCGGTAATTCGTAAAACTGTTCAATATATCGGGTTGTGGTGCAGTGGATATCGGCTCGGCACGAGAAATCGGGGAGCCAAGTTCGAAATCCAGTTGAATTTATTGCATTCACTTACGCACAAATACTCTTGGGAATGGTATTAATGCGTCTCTATGGGTTAAATAACAGGACAGATTGGGTTCTATAGTCTTGGATGCCAATCAGTCTACCGCAGAAAATAATGGTAATCTACTGCAGGATAATATTCTGCCAAGTCAGTGAAGTCTCTTTCGAGACATGATCGCCCAAGCGTGTATTACGTATGGCCCTAAAGTGACTGAATTTATTAAAATAAAACAATGTTTTTCGATGCTTGACCATTTCGCGTTATACTCAAATTATGATGATAAAAAAGAATATAGTTTTTATGATATATTTATTAACACAATCAAAACGTTTTATTATGATTTGTAAGTAAAAGGTAATAATTAAAATCCTTTAAAAAACTAATACGTATTTATTTTTCTGTTTGCTGTAATTTAATATTTAATCTATACATTTGTTTATTATGACAATAATATGTACGTATAATCAATTTAAATTTTGATATTTATATTCGTCGTTCTTTGGAATTCATTCGAAAATAATTTAGTTAATCGCAATACACTACAGAAGGAATGTTTGGGTCTATCATGCATTTCTTTAGAAAAACAAACACGTTTTTTTTAGTTTTTTTTTTTGTTTTTTTTTTTTGTAAAAGGTAAAATTTCAATAACTACAGTGTATTTGTTTTGGTGGTCGGTCTGTTATTGTGGGGGTTGTGGAGAGAGGGATGAAGACTTGATTCATCTCAAGGGAATCATGAAAAAAGAATAATATCATTTGATTTTGCAAAGACACGCACCTTTCAACAAGACAATGATCCAAAATAATCTTTTAAATGATGTCAAAATTACATCAAGGCAAAAAACAAGAAAAAAAAATGAAAATGATGACTTGGCGCTCTCAGTCTTCTAACCTCTCCGACTAAATGTGATGAATTGGATAGGAGAGTTCAAAGAGAATACCAAAAGAGTGAAAAGAAGCTTTTCTGTGCATGAAGAATGTTTTGGAAGGTCTGCCATCTACTTCAAAAAAGAGAAAGAAAAGACTTTCAGAAATAATACCAAGTATTTGTAAATGTTTTTAATTATATGTTGGCTACATTAATCTTCTTCTTCTTCTTCTTCTTCTTCTTCTTCTTCTTCTTCTTCTTCTTCTCTCCTCTCTTCTCTCTCTCTCTGTCTCTCTCTCTGTCTCTGTCTCTCTCTGTCATTGAATTAGTATGAGATGCATTGGATAGAAGAGTTTGAAGAGAATACCCAAAGAGTGAGAGTGAGCTTTTTTTTATTTTAGTGCTTGAAAAATGTTTGGTAAGGCCTGACATTTACCTTTTTTTCAAAAGTTGTTGAAAAGAATGCCAAAATTTGTAAAGCAGTGGTGGTTTTATTGATGAAAAGAAAATATGATGCTGTTGTATGATAATTTTTATTATAATTAAGTTGTTAAAATAAAAGCAAATACACAGAAGTTATTCACAATTTATCTTTTACTTTAAAAAAAGGAAAATATCTTATTTAAAGCTATTTTTAAAAGAAATGCAGCATGATTCCCAAAGTGTACAATCCTCTCACAGAGTACCAGTTTGCCTTGGAACACCAGTTGAAAATCCTTGGGCTAAACGTTTATGACGGTAAAAAGTAAAAATGCAATCTGTCGGATGATAATAAGTTGGGCGATAAAGAACGATTTTATTCGGCGTTTAATTCATCAAATGACATTATCCATCGGGCGATAATTAATAAAACAATAATTCGTATTCAAGCATAGTAATATTAATAATATTACGCGTCGGGTGGTAATCAGTAAATTAAAGATTTGAGAGGCTAAATTATTAAAACGCTCTGTTAAGCGAGAACATAGAAACAGAATAATATATCACAATGCGACAGTGACTGTGAGGTAATTAATTAAAGCCTAATGCTCTGGTTGCTAAAACGGCTTGTCAGGCGGTAATTAAATAACCGATATTCCCTTTCGGTTAGTAAAACGATCAGTTAAGAAATATGCAATTATTAAATTAGTTACTTTAATAATACAATTAACACTACAACTTTAATTATTAAAACAATCAGGTTTATTACAAAATAATATCAATCATCGGTTGATAATTAAAATGAGTCCCTAAAGGACACCTAATAAATGTGTAATGCTTTTATTACTAAATCAATATATCGGGCGGTAATTAACAAAATGATATCATCCATCGGGCGGTAATAAAAATTAGTCACTGGAGTTCAATTAATAAATTATAATGATTTAATTAATTTAACGATATGTTGGGCATTAATGAGCAAAAGATTTGGGTAATTGAATATTATTCTCTGGGGAGTAATTAAAAAATGTGTAATGCTTACTAAGTTGGGCGGTAAGTAGCCAAATGCAAAACAATCTGAGAGGTGGTAATTACCAAAATATATTGTTTCTGTTTATAATTAATAAAAGCTCATTTGTTGGGCAATTAGTAAAATACCCAGTCGCGAAGCAGTAAGTAAATGATGTGCTTTAGCATGGCCCAGTGGATATAGACGTTGATTAGTTTCTGGCTGAACTCTTAGAGTTGAAAGTTCAATACCCGGCTACAGCAGTGGTGTACAAGTAACTTGCAGGGTTAGAGGAGGATAACTCATGACTTCCAATTGAGGCTACGCAAGGAATAAGGATGATATACCCCAGTAATAAATGGTTCGGTTCAAAATTCCTAGCACCTGAAGAGTGTACAACGGCCGAAACGTCGTACAAATGGCAACAAAAATGAGGACAATAGTCCGAATAATGTAAATACTGTAAGTACTACCTCATCTCAGAAATATAGACATTTAACAGCTTAAAACCTTGAACTCCAATGTTTAGCTAAACTTTCAAGCTGTTTCTCCGACTGACAACCATAATTTATATATTATTACAATTGATAGTTAGGTGTATGGGTAGGTATTTGAATGTTATCACAATGCGTTTAGTATAATAAAGGAAGGTAAAGAAAGTGTTGGGTATTACCTATTTATCATTCATTAATATTTCGAAATCAGAATCTCATCTTCAGAATGGTAGGAAAGCTTGATTTCACATCAGCTGGTGAACCGTGCCTTTACACGAATGGTTTTCTTTCACTGCTACTGCTGTCGTTCATTGTAGTGAACATGTGTGTGTGTAAGTGTAAGTGTGTTAGTGCATGTATGTGTGTGTGTGTGCTTATGGTTTATATAAGTGTGCGCGATAGTAGTATTTGGCTTTCTCGCATCTTTGTTAAAGTGATAGTGGGCGACGTTTTACAATTTGATGATATACCTGTCTACTTTAATTTATGGTTTAATATGTGCGCGCTGGCCGGTGGCAGGGTTTGGCATTTTCGCATTTTTGTCAGAATGGTAGTAAGCGCCGTTTTACGACCTGATGCTGTGTCTATCTGCTTTAATTGCAAGCGTGTTTATTGCTACATTTTTTCCATCCAGTATTTGTTCTTGTGTGTGTGTGTGTGTGTGTGTGTGTGTGTGTGTGTGTGTGTGTGTGTGTGTGTGTGTGTGTGTGTGTTTCACTTCTGTATTCATTTAATTTTCTTCTTGTTTTCTTTACAAAGGTTGTTTAAGAGTTCTACGTTTTTTTGTTTTTTTCTGTATTTGTCATCATCTGGTTTATCATATGCTGCTAAGATTGCGCCCGCCAATGATAAATCCTGAAAGGACACCTTTCTTAGGGTTGGCTCGCCGTAAAAGAACAATGAGACAACGCATCATTGTCTTATGCCCCTTTGCTGAGAATAACCAGTATATACACTGGTGGCTCATTAGAAGAGGCAGACAACTGAGAAAATGAAAGAAAGAAAGAAGTGTTAAAAGGTCTCCTGCCAATACCTAATAAATAATGGACTATTCCTTCTACATCGCCTAGAAAGACATTACTTGGGTTCAGCGAGAAAATGAAAGAAAGAAAGAAAGAAAGAAAGAAAGAAGTGTTTACCGCGGGTTTTAGTAAAATGGATAAAGTTATCAATTTAAAATCATTGCATTTGTACCCTCTTACTTATTAAAATAACGATCAGCATTCACATTTATGGTTGTTATTGCAATATTTGATTAAACTTGTTAAGCTCAAATATTTAACGATGTGATAGACGAATTTCTTTTTTATTTTAACAGAATTCGCCATGAGATTATTCAATCATTAACCCAAGAATTCAGATTAATCGGAAAATTCAAATAGAAAAAACGTTAAATTTTCACGGGTCTTTTTAATAATAACAATATTAATAATCTGAGAATTTGAAATTAAAATTGATAGGTATGAATGTGTCAATCTCATGTTGGTGGCTGATATTTCGTTGTTTATTTGCACCATCTTCATCTAACACACAGATTAAAACATGTTTTATTCGAGATCATTCAAAGAGATAAGTTAATGAAGTATCAGTGAAAATATTCCATGAAGATATTTTAGAATAGAAAAAGAGTCGAGGGCGTCAAAGAGATTTAAGATTACGGCTATTACAAGCGAACGAAATCTCAAGTGCTTTTGAAAAAAAAAACTAAAAAACTCTGAAATATATTCAGCAACAGTCAATGGAAGTAGTACATATTATTAACTGATATGAAATCTTTAAAAGCCGACTGAGAAAAAAGTATATATTTGTGTATATGTACCAAAACGTCTTGGTTTATTTATAGTTGTCTCGGGCTTTTCAAATTCCATTTCATATGTATAAAGATCTGTTTTTAAGATTTCTTCTGGAAGAGATTTCTGGGCGGGCCGACAAATGTCTGTATACAGGGCGTCACCACAAAAATTGTCATACTTTTGTAGTCTAATAACATAGGCAGTTCTCGGTCAAATTATCTCAAATCTTAACATGGGTAAAAACTAAGTCGACTGTGTGAACTTACCTCAATGAGAACCTACTAAGAAGATGGATCGGACGTGCCAGTCATAATGACAATGTGCTGTTGAAATGACCAACACGTTCACCTGACTTAACAGCTTTTGGTTTATTTTTTCGGTGGGGCTGTGTGAAAGTACAGGTCTATATCTCGCTTTTCCGACAAGGTGGTGCACCTACTGAACATCTATTTTAATTTTTTTTTTTTTCCGAATTTTGATAAATAAAATAATTCCTTGTTTCCTGTTTAGGATGCGGTTTCCGGTTTTCTCTTTTCCAATCTTTTCACTCTTTTCTCTCTCTATTTTTTTTTTCAATTCGAGTAGATAGACTAAACTATCGCCCGGTTCACACTCCACCCACATCTATTGAACAGGTGAAGAGGCTCATCCCTTGTTTCCTGTTTAGGATGCGGTTTCCGGTTTTATCTTTTCCAATCTTTTCACTCTTTTCTTTTTCTATTTTTTTTTCAATTGGAGTAGATAGACTAAACTATCGCCCGGTTCACACTCCACCCACATCTATTGAACAGGTGAAGAGGCTCATCCCTTGTTCCCTGTTTAGGATGTGGTTTCCGGCTTTCTCTTTCCATTCTTTTTACCCTTACGTAGGCCCCTGCGCATCAGTGGCGTTATCGACTTGCTTGGGGTGATATGATTAAAAAAAAATCTTTTATTATTTAATTTCGTTTATCTGGGGCAAGTAGTTATTCAAATGATCATATTTATGTCAACGTTTCTGGACACCCTGTATATTCAGTCCATGTTTCCTGAAAGCAACATACTGCGCCTCCTCGGGTTAACTCTCACAGCAAAGTGGAATGGCTATATAGAATCCATAGCTAAATCCGCTGTTAAGAAGGTCGGTTCTCTGTATAGGGACAGGAAGTTTTTCCCGTCTTAAACAATCCTGCATATATATAAATCTACAATCCGCCCGTGCATTAATACTGCTACCATATCTGGTCGGGTGCTCCTGCTATCCACCTAGGTGTCCTTGACAAAATTCAAAGGGGAATCTATAATGTGACTGCTCCTGACTTGACAGCTCAGATACAGTCACTTTCTCACCGGCGCAATGTGGCTTCTCTGTGTCTCTTCTACAAATACTTTTACGGCTTCTGCACTGATGAACTTAGCTTACTGGTGCCCCCTATAAATTCATATATAGGGGGCACCAGTAAGCTAAGTTCATCAGCCGCAAGATTAGCAACTAGGTCCCACTCTTTCACTGTGAAACCAATAAAATGTAAACGCAAATTCTACTTCGTCAGCTTCTTTTTTCTCACTTCCCGCCTGTGGAATTCTCTTTCGTATACTTGCTTCCCTGACAGCTACAATCTTCAAGAATTTAAATGTAAAGACGATAGTCATCTCCTATCTCACTAACCTGCATCGTCTCTCTGATGCCCCTTTCTCCGTCCACTCCACTCTCATCAGTATTCTCATCCTTCTTTTACCTACTTCCTGACACCCTCTATAATGTCACTCTTTCTAATAACTTTCCTCTTATGTAACCCCCTACACAACAGTAGCTTGGGGTGATATGATTATAAAAAAATAAAAATAAAAGCTAATAGCCCAGTTTATTTAAGCAGTGGTTTGTGAATTTAGTAACACACTAATTGTGATTCTTATTTCTGGATACAGTAGCGCAGACTGAGTAGTATTAAAAGAAATACAAGGTATGGAAGGAGAACAATCTACTTTTGTGTTCAGTTCAACTTTCCTGATGGTTACTTGGGTCGACACACGTCTGAAGAAGTCCGAAATGCTGAACGATCGAAAAGTTGTGATAACAACAACAAAGATGCATTAGGTTGAAGGTAAATAAAAAAAAGGTTTTAACAAAGAACTTTCGTTGATATTTAATCAAACTTGCATGAATTAAAACTTGTACCGATATATATATATATATATATATATATATATATATATATATATATATATATGTATGTATGTATATATAATTTGTTTGAACATTATTTTTGAGCGATACTCGTATTTAAGTAGATATTCTGTTTTTAATCAGTATTATATATTTATTTCTACCGGCCTGATTATTTACGATAAATTTTTCTTATGAAAAATAATCAGGCCGGTATAAATAAATATCTGCTTAAATACGAGTACCGATCAAAAATAATGTTCAAACAAATCATTTCAAATTGTCGGTTGTTTTTAACCAAGTTTCGTTAATCTTCGTTAATTTCCTTAACATGTTTATATATATATATATATATATATATATATATATATAGTCATCCGCAGATATATACCTATCTATCTCTCTCTCTCTCTCTCTCTCTATATATATATATATATATATATATATTGATTGATTGATTGATTGTTGATTGTTTAATTACATAGTTTCGGTTCATAATTAGTTTAGACCAGTGCACATTAGAAACCTAGGTCACGTAATAACTCGTTTACAAATGGAATATATATATATATATATATATATATATATATATATATATATATATATATATATGAATTATTCGTGAATCTACCAGGCCGACCGTCACAGTCTTGGATCAAGGTCGGAAGTTCATTAGGGAAGCATTCTTTGTACAATATAACTGGTCAAAATTGATATTGGGTGACCAACCCGTCTTACTCAATGGCATCGTGTCCAGAACAGTAGATTCCTTGTGAATTCTTTTGCTCGCCAGTAGTGTCCTGCAAAGCGCATTCTGCGTTCACGTAAGATTGTAGAAATATCAGAGATGGGTCCATAATGCTGGGATTTAGTTGAATGTTGTCTTCAGCTGAGTACATTGCTCATCATCCGTGTGTTGGTTCAATCAAGCTTAGATTGTACGATTTTAGTTAATGTCTAAGCAGGTGTACTATACATTAACACCGCTACTACAGTGGCACAAAACAAAAAAATAAAGCTCCGCTTGAGGTTGTCTCGTTGATCAGAATACCAGATTTTAAGTATTTTATTCAATTGGGATGCCAAATAAGGTTGATGCAAGCATAGAACCCTGCTTCACAAACATGCATATATTGAAATCTTGTAAGAGTCGCCTATTTTTTAAAAACCTATCAAGAGATTAGTCTGAAAATAATTATCACCGTGATGGGCCAATGGGTTGAACAGCCTCCTGCCATCAAATTCAACAACTATGGCCTGGGGCTGGTTTATGAATTCACATAATTCAAATACTCACTTCCTTGACAACAAACGGAACGGACGGGTTGCCACTACGTTTACTAGGCTGGGTTCGAAAGTCTGGTAAAACAGAAAGTTTACTACAAACACCAAAATTTTAAGCTACAATGCGTGCGTTGTCAGTAAGATGCTCTACGGCAGCGAGACTTATACCTCTCCTCCAGACACGAGAGACACCCGAGCATCTTTAGTGCCTCAGACGCATTCTGTGCATCAGTTTGTCCGACCGAGTAACCAATACAGTAGATCTCACCCGTGTCCAGATACACAGCCGATACGCCCTTTTCTGTCTCCGCTGGCTTGTGTATGTACACCGTATGTCGGATGGAAGGATTTTAAAGGTCCTTCTGTACGATGAAGATGCTACCAGCAAGAAGGCATGAAGGCGGCCTTACCTTCGTTTCAGGAAATTTTACAAAAGAAAAAAGACATGAGAGCAACGGACACAGACACCGAGGGTTGGAGCTAAAAGAGGAGAAACGAAGGCTTGCCACCCGGTCGAAGCGTACTTAACGGAAAAACAAGACGACATCGGGGTAAAGCACCTTCACATGCATTCATTGCAATCGACTGTCAATTCCATGTGGGTCTGTAAAGCCATAAAAGATGCTGTGCCACCATCAGCAACTGAAACTTAAAAATTTGTATGCAGTTCCATGGAGTCTCTCGGGACCGAAGAATCCACATATATAAATATTTTTATTTCTCTCTCTGTACGCTTATCTTTGTATACTTTCTATAACTTTATCTGCGAGAGCAAACAATTAGGTATAATTTTTTTAGCTCTTTATTCAAGGTTGCAACTCGCTTGTTTTCATGGCAATAGTAGTAAATACTTAAGTATTTACTACTCTGCCAAGCAATTGAACTCACAATGACGATATCACCAAATTCAACGAATGCGAATATATATATATATATATATATATATATATATACCCAACAAACCTACCTAGGTTTCACCCTTCGGTTCGTCAGAGACATTTATACCCTGACGAGCCGAAGGGTGAAACCTAGGTAGGTTTGTTGGCTCTTGCATAGATTTCTGTCTTTGTTGCTCTACTTTCGTTTGAGCGCTTTAGTGTTAGGGTTTTCGTCTTGGGTTTTTTTTTCTTTCTTACGAGTACTTGACTTTTTGTTCATGTACTTCGTTTGTTTCTTTTTTTACGTTCCCTTCTTTTCCCTTCGAGTTCGTCCTCGGTGGGTTATTCAAGACGATCTAAATTATAGTATAACTATTACTAGTATTAGCAGAATTATATCTGTTACTATTAATATTGTTATAATTATTATTATTATTATTATTATATATATATATATATATATATATATATATATATATATAATAACAATAGTAATTATAACAATATTAATAAACCCCAACTTTAATCACCCACCATGTATTATCAAACGCATCCCATCATCGACAGAACGCCGCATTAACACACATTCATCCAGTAAAGAAATATTCAATAAACACAAGGTAATTTACGATAAAATCCCTAAATATTGCGGATATCAACCATCAAAAATTAGCTTTGTGGAAAAATTCAAGAGCTCAAAAAGCAAAAATAGAAACAGGAAAATCATATGGTATAAACCTCCTTTTAATCAATCAGTTAACTCCAAGCTGGGACATAAATTTCTTAAACTAATAGATAAGCATTTTCCTAAAAATAACCCTCTAAATAAAATATTCAATAAAAATACAATTAAACTAAGCTATAGCTGCTCCAATAATCTAGAAAAAAATAATTAAAGTACATAACAACAAAATATTAAAAGCACACAACAAAAATAACTCCAAAACTAATACCAGTCGACCCATAATAACAACCTCTGTAACTGTAGAAACCCTAACCAATGCCCCATGACCAATAAATGTCTAACGAAATCCCTAATATATATGTGTTCGATCTCATCCATGGAGAATCCTAAGGATGAAAAAATGTATATCGGAAATACCATGAACGTATTTAAAAAGCGATTTTACAATCACCTCTCATCCTTCAATAACAAAGAAAAACAAAACATGACATCTCTCTCCAAATACTTTTGGAAGTTAAAAGACGAAAATAAAACGCCTAAAGTTAAATGGAAAATCCTCAAACAAGCAAGAACAGCTAAATCTATAAAGGAACCATGTTTCCTCTCTTTTCAAGAAAAAATTGAGATTCTTAAATATATGAACAGTAACAAGCTTTTAAACCAGAGGCATGAAACCACAGTAAACTGCAAGCACATTAGAAAACTAGCATTACAATCATGCTAAAAAAATACCACAATAGCCAGAGCTAGGACCCCATATATATATATATATATATATATATTCTATAATAATATCGAATTACTAAATTCTAAAGTAAGGTTTAATATTCATAATTTAATTAGAAATTTTTCTCTAAATAAAATTTAGAATTTTATAGAAGTAATCGATTTACTAAATTATAAAATAAGGTTAATAACCACAATTAGATTAATTATATATACTGTCCTTAACACACACAAAACCTCAGCTATTACCTTAAATACAAACACACCTATTACCTATCCACCTATTACATCAAATACAAACATTCTACTTTCCCCCTAAATTAAAGTCTACTTATTAAGCACTTATTACCTACGTTTATCTAGTACCTAAACAACCCTAACATTAAAATTTACCTCTTACATTAAATTTTATCACAAATGGTGATATAATTAAAATTTGAAATTTAATAGAAAAAATCGGTTTCCAAACTGTGATCTAATTAAGATTTAAAATTTAATTGAAAAAATCGAATTCCTGAATCCAAAATTATGATTAAATATACAAATTTATATTATTTACGAAAACCTACTTATATTCAATAAATTATTCTGTACTGAATACGCATTCCAACCCTAACCTGTTCCCATAAGAAATCTTAAAAGATATAGTCTAGTCACTAGAGATATATATAAATAAAACTTACACTCCCCATACCAAAATTCTAAAGGTCAATCAGCAGTACTTGTTCCCTTACCAATAAACCCCCACCACATACACTAATGACTAGATATAAGAATAGAAAATTAAAATGAAAAATTTAATAGAAAAAATGGTTTCCAATCTATGATCTAATTAATAATTAAAAATTAAAAATTTAATAGATAAAATATATTCCCTAAATCCAAAGCTAAGATTAAATATACAAACTTACATTAATTATAAAGATTCTACTTAAATAAAAATATCCGCGCCAACCACCACCGGCTCTTCTAAGAAATCCATAAGGATATAGTCTAGTCTCTAGATAATAAAAACTTACAACTGTCTAGAAATCAAAGAGTCTCATTAATCAACCACTTAAAAAACACCCTCCCCAAAAGTTCCAACAGTCAAAGACTTATTTCCTTATCACTAACCCCACCAACACCTCTAACAAAACTAAATAAATATAAGGAAAGAGGATTTCCATTACTTTACACACCGCCTGATGAGACATTAAAGTTTCAATGTCGAAACAAATGTACCATTGAAGCGGATATATATAGAATAATTATGTACATGTTCTAAAATATAATTTATATATATATATATATATATATATATATATATATATATATATATATATATATACACGAGAAAAAATCGCAAGATCGCCAAGACCTACCGCGGTTTCGCACAACCGTTGTGCGAAACCGCGGTAGGTCTTGGCGATCTTGCGATTTTTTCTCGTGTGTTTTTGCTCTACGTAACTGCCTCTTAGTTAATCCTTTTTGGTTAGTTTAGTATCAAGCACTTTTCTTTCTTTGTGGTTTGTTCCGTTTGAGGGTTTTTTTTTCTTTGCTGTGAAGTGCTGTATGTATTGTCGGTGCTCCGCAGTTTTCTTTTTTTTTTCCCTCGTTGTCCAAAGCTTTATAGCCGAGGGCGATAACGGAGTTAGATTCTGCCGGTTATTCGTGGTTCTTAAAAATTACTTGTGTAACATTTTAAGATTTGAATACGTACAGAGTCAATTTTATTATTATTATATATATATATATATATATATATATATATATATATATATATATAAAAGAATTAGTATATCTTATTGCAACCAACTGCATAATAACTATAAACAGGACGAATTTGCTATACAAAAAAATTATTAAATATCATATTTCTGCCGTAATTATCACGCTATTTTCACATGGACTTAAAAACTTGTAAAAGTTACATATTAGAAATAGAAGACTGTAAACTTTGTTGCTTCTAATTAAAATAATCCATCAAATCTAAAATAGCAATGAATAATATAGTGTATGAATTTCAATGCCCTGTAAAAGATTGTGTTTCTTGTCATAAATCAATTTTTTATATTGTCCATACTACCACTTCTCTGAGTAGACGTCTTACATGCCACCTATCTAATAATAATAGTGCAATAAAAACACATTTATTAACCCATAATTTACAAGAACCATTAACAAAATTTTTGGTTGAAAATACAAAAACATTAATTAAATCACAATATAAAAGCACCTCACTATAAGAGAGACATTATATATCAAACATTTTTCTCTTGCCATCAACTTTAAATTATTTAACCGCAGAAATGGAGTGTTTGAAGTTATAAAAAAAATAGACAGACGCTCACGCAATACCCAGCCGCGCGCCTCACGTAATAGCTTTAAAAAAGTAAAGATTATATCCTTGAAAATGGCCAGTGAAGTAGCTGAAAGCACTTAGAAAGTCGAAGATTATGAAACATTTTTATGCTCCTTATCTCCAGCAAAAAACAAAACATGTAAGAAGAATACTGTGAAAATTAAATAAAGATGTAATAAAATCTGTTGGCAGTTTTTAACGAAAAATGTTTAAATAAAAGATTGCTGCCATATATATATATATATATATATATATATATATAGAGAGAGAGAGAGAGAGAGAGAGAGAGAGATTATATAGTTATATATAACATATTTATATATGCATGTATATATATATACACGCGTATATACACATGTCATATATATGTGTATATGCAAGAATATATATATATATATATATATATATATATATATATATATATATATATAGCGCTCTAGCTATTGGCCGCGTATAATGATATGTGCTAAAAAGTTTGCTTGCTTCCACCGAACGCCCATAGCCCAGAGGTAGAGTCGCCGACTGACGCGATTTCGGTCGGTCGGGTTTCAATCCTGAGTAAAAAAGCAATCGGAGTCTAACCGTACTGATGAGCTGTGATACGGCGAAACAGATCTGTCTGCGGGTGACAATATATATATATATATATATATATATATATATATATATACGTAGCCCCCTGCACAGTAGTGGCAGTGACATGCCTTGCTCGGGGTGAAACGCTTAAAAAAAAAAAAAAAAAAATATGTAACATAGTGATGTTCCACGTAAACTGTCTTAATATGTATAGAAAAAAAGATGACTTGTTTCTGATGAAGGACCGAGGGCGGTCTGAAAGATAAATACAATAATAAAAATAAACAAATACTATCCCCAAAAAGTGCATTTTTAAATTCAAAACTTTTTAATATTCTTTCCTATATATGTATATGTAATAAGTTGCATGTATTGTATATATTATATACAATATATATATATATATATATATATATATATATATATATATATAGTTTATATATATATACATAGTTTCTTTTATAAATATACGCATAGATATATGTGTGTATATATACAGTGACACGCATAAGTATTGGATACATGTTATTTTCTGTTATAACCCTAGTTTATGTTCGCCATTTTGCCTGATATTTGGTAAGTAATATCTCGTAAGGTTGCTTTGGTTTCATGTGGAAGGAAAATTAAAAGCCCATGGTTGAATCCATTTTTTTTTATCAACGTTCAAAATTACCTTATGCAAAATTAATGTGTACATGACACTTTTTTCCAATTTCCAATCGAAACTTTGTATTTTAAAAGACTTTAAATATTCAAATTTTCGATAGTATTGGAATGTTATTTCTGACCAATCAGAGAAGCACACAATTGCTTACAAAATAGTGCTACCAATCATCTGAATCTTTGATGTACATTCTGCAATTCAAGGATTCAAAATGGCAAAAACTAAAAAAAATATCCATAGATATGCGAGATGGAATCATTGAACGTCAGAAAGGAGGACAAGGTTGCCGAAAAATTAACAAATAAATGAATGTAGCACTAAGTAAAAATGAATGTAGCACTAAGTATAAATGAATGTAGCACTAAGTACAGAAGGAATATCATCAGAAAGTATAAGAAGTATGGAGACGGTACAGCAAACCTTCCACGAAAAGGAAGACCGAGAAAAATAAATTAGTGGACTTCAAGGCGGATCAGCAGAAATGTGCCAAAAAAAAAAAAACCCCTTCGTTACTCGTTCTGAAATTAAAACTGATTTTGAGGGTGATGGAATTACTGTAAGTAAGGAGACCATTAGCAGAGCTTTATATCGTACAGGCTTTCATTCAAGATCACCAAGAAAAGTGCCTTTACCAAACATGTCAAAGAATGATTAAAGTTTGTGGAAACTTATGAAAAGAAAGGTATGCAGTTTTGGAAAAGGTAATCTGGTCAGATGAAACGAAAGTTGACCTATTCGGAAGGAACACAGCGACAAGTGTTTGGCGAAAAAATGGCACTAACTTCAACAAGCACAATACCATCCCCACAGTTACGTTTGGGGGTGATTCTATTATGATATGGGGATGCTTTTCATCCAAGGACACTGGTGATTTACAAGTTATCCATGGTAGAATGAATGGTAGCACGTACAGGGAGATTCTAGAGAAGAACCTTTAGAAATCTGCAACTTCTTTAGGACATGGTCTTAATTTCGTGCTTCAACACGACAATGATTCCAAACATACCGCAAAACTTACAAAGGAATGGTTTGAAAATAATGGTATTAGAACTCTCAGTTGGCCAAGTCAGTCTCCTGACTTGAATCCAATTGAGAATTTGTGGAATACTTTGAAGGTTAAAGTTCATAAGCGGAATCTACAATATATCAAGCAATTAGAGGAATTATGCAAGGAAGAATAGGGTAAAGTAACGGTGGGTCAGTGTGGAAAAATTGTGACTAACTATAGAAAGCGACTGGAAGCAGTGAAACAAAACAGAGGCTACGCAACAAAATATTAAATTAATGTATCCAATACTTTTGCATTGGGTAATTTTGAACTTTGATAAAAGAAATGGATTCAATCATGAGTTTTTAATTTTCTTTCCACATACAAATAAAACAACTTTACGAGATATTATTTACCAAATATCTGACAAAATGGCGAACATAAACTAGAGTTAAAACATAAAATAACATGTATCCAATACTTATGCGTGTCACTGTATACGCATATGCATAAATATATACATATGTAAACATATTACGGAAATTAACGAAACTTGGTTATAAACAACCGTCAATTTGAAATGAATTGTTTGAACATTATTTTTTTATCGATACTCGTATTTAAGTAGATATTCTGCTTTTTTAATTAAACAGTATTATAGTATTATATATTTATATCTACTGGCTTGATTATTTACGATATATTTTTATTATGAAAATGTGTGTCATTCGGTAGAATTCGAACCTGCGACCCCTGTCTACATACGTGAAGCTACCATTTGATCTGGCAACGTCTTAGACTGCTCGACCACGAATGACCTCCAGTCTAAACGAGGTTCCAATCAAGCCTATAAAACACATATATATCGACATGTTATATATATATATATACATATATATATATATATATATATATATATATATATATATATATATATATATATATATATTTATAAGAATATATGTATTATATATGCATATATATGTATAGACACATATATATCCACATGTTTATATATTTATATAAATATATGTATTTATTCGCTCTTTCACTTTTTTTTCTTTTAATTCTTCTTTTGATTCTTTCTCACTCATTTCCTCCTTTGTTTTTATTTTTCTGAGATGTCTGGTTGCAAGAACAGACAGGTACTTGTACATTTATACTGCCTCTCCCTCCACCGACATGCCTTCTATTGGCATCTCCACACCCGACTCCGTATGCATATCCAGTGGCTAACTCTTTGCCCCCACCCCTGCGCTACCCCCACTCATTTCTTGCCATCCTTATGCCTATACGTTACATAATCAATAAACGCGAAATCCCCTTCTTTACTAGGTATCCGATGACGACGACGACGACTGCTGGCCAACTTCAACCGACCGCTTCTGATTCGCATTTTCAACAAGACGATAATGAAGTTGGTGTCATACCTCTTCTGGTTAAGTCTGTCTTTCTTGATGTGCACATGGCTTAGCTTTACTCAACATTAGACCAAGCCGTTTCGAGGCAAGCATCATGAACATTTATTAATCTTACATGAGCATCGGACAAGGTCAAAAGATGGACGTAAAAAAATGTCTTGCCAATTTTTCATAGTAAGAGCCTTTATTCCTCAGAGAATCAACATTAAAAGGCATGGTTTGTAGCCGAACTCAGATTCACCACGTAAGAAGCATGACAACAACACAGGCCACAAATTTATCCTCCGATGTGAATCGAATTATGGAATTCAAGTTATCGTCTGATAGTGTGAAATGATTTATTAAATATTTTATGAAAATATATCTTGATACACCCAATTCATTTTAAAACTTGACTGGATTTTGTATATTATTGTACTTGTAAAATCTGAAATAAATAAGTAGAAATCAAAGACGGGTGCAAGGTTTAAGAAACAAACTATTTTATATAAGAGAGAAAACTAGCCATGAAGCTAGTCAAGGTGACCATTTGACAGTAATTGCCATAGCACAGGAGCCGACTTCAAGGCAGTTCAGAGAAAAATAAGGTGGAATTTTTCTATTTATTTTGAGAAAAATAATTTTTCATTTAAATAAAAATGTTAATTAAAATTCAGACTCGAAATTGTCCAGAGTTAAAAGATATGCACTTGGAAATGTTTAATGAGAGAAAAATATTTTCTTTAAATTAAAAACAGAAGTAAGAAATGTAAAAATATAAGATGGAAATTATTTTCAAATACTGATGTGGGGGAGGGGGCTATTACTTTTTCCTTTTCTTTCTTTCTTTCTTTCTTTCTTTCACTAGACCTATTTGCCTGTGTAGTCTTTCTTTCTTTCCTATATTATTTTTTTACTTCGCTGATTATTTTTTTTATATTTTGCGATGTTCATTTTCTTAGCCTCTCTGTATTTATATTTATTCCTCCTCTCTTTTTGTCTATATGTCCATCAGTCCTTTTCTCTCTCACACTCTCTCTCTTTATACACACACACACACACACACACACACACACACACATATATATATATATATATATATATATATATGTATATATATAATTTATATGCACATGATTTTACACACGGATACTTATTTATATTTATTCCTCCTCTCTTTTTGTCTATATGTCCATCAGTCCTTTTCTCTCTCACACTCTCTCTCTTTATACACACACACACACACACACACACACACACACACATATATATATATATATATATATATATATATATATATAAAGAGAGAGTGAGAGAGAGAGAAAAGGACTGATGGACATATAGACAAAAAGAGAGGAGGAATAAATATAAATAAGTATCCGTGTGTAAAATCATGTGCATATAAATTATATATATATATATATATATATATATATATATATATATATATATAATTTATATGCACATGATTTTACACACGGATACTAAATTACACCTTAGCCTGCCGCTAACACGCACTCGCATGAGGCGCCTCCTCTCCCATCATCCTTAGAGAGCTAGACCTGCAACTTCGCACGACAATATTCGCTGCATGTTTGCCTGAAATGCGAAACAAGCAAGGTGAAGGCCGTTCTGCTCTATTCTTAATCTGAGGCGGCTATTTCATTGCCTTTTTAAGGAAGAAAACATGTCTGTGAAACCAACAGCTAAGAAGCATAGGAAAGAGAAGAAGAAAAAAAATAACAGGACAAATTCGATCCTAAAAACATATTTACGTGTTTAAACGCTCATTCTCAGGATAACCTTTTTCACAGGGTCGAGAAGTGCTGCGAATGGATCAGGCGAGGTCGATACTGCACGCTGACCCAGACACCTGAATTTTTAATTTGCGTTAGGCCCTGTACTCAGAAAGGGAGGAGAAACGCCTGAAAAGAATCGGTTGCTAAAAATGGCTGATGCAGTATTTCCTGGCCTCGAAGACGCGGCTGCATTTAAAATGCATCCCTTAATATGACCGGTTATTTTTTTTTATTTTTTATTTAAAGATAGCAGAAGATTTTCTCTATATTTCCATGGGGCCTAAAATATTCGCCTTCAATTTTCAACGATTAAAATAATACACAATCTTAAATTGTACAACATGCACACATCCCTCCCCACACACGCATATATATATATATATATATATATATATAGGGTGTGTGTGTATGTGTGTGTGTGTGTGCGCGCGCGCGTTTTTAAAGTATTGCAGATTAACTAGTGATAATAATAAAACTGTCGTTGATAACAGAACTAAAATTTATGCTAATTATAAATAAGCGTTTTGGTTCTCATTGATAGTACAACTGTTACAATCGTCAGGCGCGGCTTGACCTGAGGATTGCATCATGCAAGTTTTAAGTGGTGCTACCAGTAAGGACCAAAATGTATACTTATGATTAATATATATATATTTATATATATATATATATATATATATATAACTATAAATATATATATATATATATATAACTATAAATATATATATATATAACTATAAATATATATATATATATATATATATATATATATATACAGTAACAGCCATAATTATTAGGCCACCCCAGTTTTTCAAAAAAATGATGTATTTCATACTATTTTTAAGTGGATAATTCTAAATGAAAATAGAATGGTTCTTTTTTTATTAGTACTTTGCAAAATTTTACAAGGCACAGAAGCAAAGATAAACTCGTCCGAATCACCCTAATCTTTTTTAATTCTTTCATTGAAACTGCAATATAGGTAATTATTAAATATTTATAAATTCATTTGATGCACATGTTATTGCGCAGCATTTACAAAAGAATCATTTTATTTTCATTTACAATTATTCATTTGACAATAAATACTAAATGCTACTATGAAATACATCATTTTTTAAAACACTGGGGTAGAATAATAATTATTTAATGTTTATGTACATACATGAAAATTAAATATATATATATATATATATATATATATATATATCTTTAAATTTTATTTTTAGTAGATACATATATTTGAGTAGAGGCTCCGTTTAATTTAGACAGTATTTTATTTCGTCTGTTGGCCTGAATATCCCAAAAGTCATATTAATGAAAAAGAGGATATATTTTTCTTGCATAACTTTTCTCGAATATTCAGGCTAGTAGACGAAGTAATAGTCGTGCTATTGGCGAGTAAAATATATTGATATATAAATTATGGCATTATTTACATCGACCACTATTTTGTTAACACAACTCAATGTGCTATATATATATATATATATATATATATATATGATTTTACATATTAATTTGAGTGAATAACCATATTTGAGTAGACGCAACGTTTATTTATTAATCTGTATATTTATTTATTTTCGTCTATGAGTATCCACTAAAAATAACGTCTAAAGTGAGAAAAATCTCTTGGATAAAAAAGAAATTTTTACTTCTTCGTAAATATATATATATATATATATATATATATATATATATATATATATATGAATATGAGAGGTATGTGCTTTGTGCAATTTAATAACAAGTATGAAATCTAGGATACGTTTTACATGATAATGTTGCACATGTGTCTTTGCATATAAAGGGTTATCTAGATTAATATGTATTCGTAGAATGAAGAAGACTTCTTTATTAATATAGAATTTCCCCTAAATAAATTCGATGCCAAAGCAAAAAATTAAAAAAAAGTAAAAAATAGAAAAAAAGAAAAAACACGGATTTTTAGGGTGGCAGGAATATATTTACGACTTGAGAAAAAAAGAAAAAAAGAAAGAAAAAAGAAAAAAGAAAGAAAGAAATAATAAAAATGAGATAGACAGAGAGGAAATAAATAGGATTTGGACAGAGTAAGCCAAGATGAAATGTAATTTTATAGACACTGATATTGGTATTCCTAAACGGTCTCCCATTTACCTACTGACCATTCTCGACTTTGCTTAACTTCGCTGATCGTGCGAGAAACGGTGTTTTAACCTGATATAGAGGTATAATGCATGATGTTTTTGATTGCCATTCAACAGGAAATTAAGTGCATTTTCAAAAAAAGAGATATTGTTGAAGATATCAAGTCCAACAGTTTCTTTCCTCGCACTTCCCGACTGTGGAATTCTCTTTCACACGATTGCTTCCCCGACGGATACAATCTCCAGGAGTTTAAATGTAAGGTCAATAGACACCTCCTAACACACTAACCTGCTCCCATTCTATCAAACATTCTTCATCCTCATATCCTTACTCATCTGTCACCTTCCTCCTGACATTCCCTATGTCTAACCATTCCTTCTCTTTACCTTCCCCTATGTAGCCCCATGCGCAATAGTGGCAGTGGAATGCCTTGCTTGGGGTGAGATGATTAAAAAAAAATCTCTTGTTTAATTGATTTTTCATTATTATGCTACGGACATATTGAAAGGAATTCTTCAACAAATCCTCTAAAACCCTAGTTGTGGCAAACAACTACTAGCCCAAAGCTTCTAGATCGTTTCTGTAATACTATATATCACATACAGGAAAAAAATTCCCTCTTCAATTTTTATTTTTTGCCTTGTTGATAAAGGACACAGTCATGTCCGAAAATTCAGATTTTTAACTTCTTTTCCGTCATGTTTTCAGTTGTCCAAAATACCTTCCTTTTCCTTTTTTAATCCGCTGCTAAGAAGGTCGAGGACCAGGAAGTTTTTCCCGGCTGAATCCATCCTGTACATATATAAATCTACCATCCACCCGTGTATTGAATACTGTTGCCACATCTGGTCGGGTGCCGCTGCTATTCATCTCGGGGTTCTTGACAAAATCCAACGGAGAATCTGTAATATGATCGATCCCGACTTGGTAGCTCAGATGCAGTCACTTTCTCACTGGCGTAATGTGGCTTCCTTGAGTCTCTTCAAATATTTTCACGGCTTCTGCTCCGATGAACTTAGTTCACTGGTGCCCCTGTGTATGAATGTACTTGAGCTACTAAACTAGCAGCTAGATTCCACCCTTTTACAGTGAAACCAATAAAATATAACCGTAACTTCTACTCCCTCAGGTACTTTTCTCGCACTTCCCGCCTGTGGAATTCCCTTCCATATACTTGCTTCCCCGACAGCTACAATCTCCAAGAATTTAAATGTAAGGTCAATAGTCATCTCTTATCTCACTGACTTGCATCCTTTCTTTAATGCTCTTTTCTCCGTCCACTCTACTCTTATCTAGTATTCTTATCCTTCTCTTACCCACCTCCTGACACCTCCTATAACCTTTCACTCATTCTCATCACTTTCTTCTTATGTAACCACCTGGCAGTAAAATTACCTTGATTGGGGTGAAATGTTTTTAAAAAAATCAATTCATCCCTTAGCAAGGCGGGAATATACTAGTACGCAGTGGGTTACAAAGACTGGGTATAAAGAGTATTGAATCCCGTTTATCTTTTGTAAGATGAACGATATTCAAGAAGATAGAAGATGTTGATTGACGTTGCTTCTGGATTTTTTAATATTGCAGCTATCAAGAGAGTAAGTAAACGGATGAGAGTTCCACAGACGGGAAGTACGAGAAAAAGAATTGTTGGCTAGAAGTGGCGCTGACATTTAGCGACTTCAAAGGTAAACGGATGGGACCTAAATGTCAATCTAGTAGTACGTGTAAATTCATATGCTCGGGGTACCAAGAAAAAAGCACACCATAGCAGTTAGTATAAAAATATTTACTAATATACAATAGATATTATTATTATTATCATCAATATTATCATTTTGTTTTTTTTTTAACTCTCATATTTCTTTCACCAAGCCTATTATATCTACATATTACAAATAACGTACATAAACACATTTCTTTACTATTATATATATATATATATATATATATATATATATATATATATATATTATTTTGCTAAATTTAACAAGGGAAAGAAGCAAAGACGAACTCGTCCGAATCACCCTAAATTTTTTTCATTCTTTCATTGATAAAAAAGCAATATACGCAATTATTAAATATTTATAAATTCATTTGATGCACATGTTATTGTCCAATATTAACAAAAGAAGCATTATATTTTCATTTACAATTATTCACTTGGCAATAAATACTAAAAACTACTATGAAATACATAATTATTTTAAACACTGGAGTGTCCTAATAATTATGGCCAGTAGAGTATATATATATATATATATATATATATATATATATATATATATATATATATCTTAGTAAAAGCAAGAAAAATTGAGTAAAAATTCACAGTTCCTATCATTTACTTTTTAGAAGTGCTCAATACAAAGGAGTGTAATATATTATTATTTTAATATTTTTATTATAAATAGTTATAATAAAAAATGTTGCATTGCTAGACAAAAGCTTTTATGTTTCAGTACTATGAAATGTACTTCATCAGGAGATCATCAAGAATGTTCATGTGGGTAAGTCTCGATTAACCAATAGTAAATTAACTTTACGTTGGATGGGAGAAGGAGGTTAGAGGGTGAAGGTGGGTGAGTTATTTTAAGATTAACTAAAATGAAGTCTCTATTAACAAATATTTCTATTATTGCAATATTCATAATAATAATAACAATATTAATAAAACATATATATATATAATTCGAACTAAAGATAAATTGCGGAATAGGCTCAAATCATCCCCACCGTTTCAAAAAAAATTTAGGCTTGCTTAAAAATTATTTCATGGAATTATAGGGTAATATAAAAAAAATTATTAACGAATTAAAAAAACAAAAAACTAAAAATAATCGACTCGTGGCTTAAGTTTTCCCTAAGAATTGTCTCGTATATTTACTCGACCCCCACACCAAGGCTAGATGTGACACAAAATCGTATTAACGTGGGGAGCACCATGCACATACTTATACATATTTGCCATGGACAAAAATAGTTTTTTTGCATAGCCCTCTCACTCCCCCCCCCCCCCCAGGGACTACTGTTATGCTTGCATGGGTATTATGCGAAGAGGAAGGTGCTGCCATTCGGTTGTGATCCGCGAGGCTGATCAACTTCTCTTTTACAAAATAAGGAGAAACATAGCGTCATGCAGAGCTCAGTGGGGGTGGGGTGGGGTCGGTGACCATAATTAATAAACTCTTATACGGTAATGTTTAATTCCAGTGCCAGGTAGATTTACCCTACTCCCTCGAGTTGTGATACAAGGTCGGTTTGTAACGTGGGGAACCTGAGTGTAATCTCTCAGGCTAATGGTCAAAGTTACCCAGCCCCCGCTTACGCGGTAACTGGGTACAAAGCTTGTGTTAGCATGTCAGAGCTGGTCTTAGCATGTCTAAGTTTGTCTTAATTGGTTATGCTTACCCAGCAGGAGAATTTAACTCTGGTGCCAGATAAGTATTTATTTTTCAGTTGCTACCGAGTGTGTTAAAAGGTCGCTGTTTAAAAGTGGGTTTAACAACAATAACGACGGAAAATTACCCTCAGGCGCCGGGCAATATACACTGGTTCTTCCGAAGGAGAGGGTATTGCTCGGGGAAATCACCCTGGGGCTTAATAATTTTTTAAAACTTACCTAGCATAAGCCAGGTAAGTGTTTTCAGGCAAAGGAAAGCTCCGTTCTAAATAACTTATTACAATTTGGTTTGCCTCGAACGCTGATCCTATGATGAATATTGGGTCGTAAATAAAAAATATATATATTTTATATGTATGCATATTAAAACATTTGTGTGTGTGTGTGTGTGTGTGTGTGTGCTCAGATCAAGACAGATGACTACATGCAGTGATAGCTAAGTAAACAGATAGATAGTGTTCAGAATCTAATTTATTATGAGATATTTATGTAGAGTGAGATTGTGTGTATGTGTGTGGACAATGAGATAGATAGATAGATAGATAGATAGATAGATAGATAGATAGATAGATAGATAGTGTTCAGAATCTAATTTATTGAGAGATATATATGCAGAGTGAGATTGTGTGTGTCTGTGTGTGTGTGTATGTGTGTGTAGAAAGAGATAGATAGATAGATAGATAGATAGATAGATAGATAGATAGATAGATAGATAGATAGATTTTTATCGTCAGAATTATATCAGTTAGTTAAGTGCCATACGTGATGAATGCTTGAGCGATCATTTCGGTTTCGGGACATGACTGACCAACCAGAAGAATTTTCCGTAGTAGGTTGCCATTACTTCACGAGGTAGACTAGTTGCCAACCAAGGCTGTAAAAGCCAGCCTGCAATGTTATTTAACCCATAGATGGAAGGAAGAGACCTTTCCCAAGGATACTTTGCACGTTAGTGAATGCAACAAATTCAAGTACCATTCAAACTCGGCTCCCCAATTTCCTCGTTCCGCGCCGATATCCACTGTACCACAACGCACATAGAGATAAAGAAGAGAACACAAGTTTTCTAGGGTAAATAGGAGATACTGAGTTTGTTTGTATCGGCAAGATATCACCGTAGGTGTGCGTGTGATACTGACGTGAATCTTTATATTGCGAGCGTTGAAAACATTCTACAAACACCTGCCATGAGTGTTGCATCGCCTCCACAAACCCAAACATGACACGGGAATAAAACTGCAGCACAACGTTTAGACAGTATAAAGCTATTTACACACAGATAAATCTATCTCTTATGATATACAGATTGATTGAAAAATAACCGCCTATTTTAATTTTTTAAGATAAAGCATGGAAAAAACCTGTTCTCTTTACAAACATTTTAGGACATTACTACACTATTCATGGCTGATTCTATTAATTGACGGCTTAAGTGTTTTAACACGTGCATGACCATGACATTAAAACATATAAAAAATTCCATTTGGGGTCATTTTCACGTTCTAATGAACGCTAGCAATTTGTCAACCGTTATATTTGAAGCAGGTTTCCGGCTTTCTCTTTTCCAATCGTTTCACTCTTTTCTTCTTTTTTTTTTTCAATTGGAGTAGATAAACTAAACTATCACTCGGTTCACACTCCACTCACGTCTATTGAACAGGTGAAGAGGCTCATCCCTTGTTCCCTGTTTAGGATGTGGTTTCCGGTTTTCTCTTTTCCAATCTTTTCACTCTTTTCTTCTTTTTTTTTTTTCAATTGGAGTAGATAAACTAAACTATCGCCCGGTTCACACTCCACCCACGTCTATTGAACAGGTTAAAAGGCCCATCCCTTGTTCCCTGTTTAGGATGTGGTTTCCGGTTTTCTCTTTTCCAATCTTTTCACTCTTTTCTTCTTTTTTTTTTCAATTGGAGTAGATAAACTAAACTATCACTCGGTTCACACTCCACTCACGTCTATTGAACAGGTGAAGAGGCTCATCCCTTGTTCCCTGTTTAGGATGTGGTTTCCGGTTTTCTCTTTTCCAATCTTTTCACTCTTTTCTTCTTTTTTTTTTTTCAATTGGAGTAGATAAACTAAACTATCGCCCGGTTCACACTCCACCCACGTCTATTGAACAGGTTAAAAGGCCCATCCCTTGTTCCCTGTTTAGGATGTGGTTTCCGGTTTTCTCTTTTCCAATCTTTTCACTCTTTTCTTCTTTTTTTTTTTCAATTGGAGTAGATAAACTAAACTATCGCTCGGTTCACACTCCACCCACGTCTATTGAACAGGTTAAAAGGCCCATCCCTTGTTCCCTGTTTAGGATGTGGTTTCCGGTTTTCTCTTTTCCAATCTTTTCACTCTTACGTAGCCCTCTGCGCATCAGTGGCGTTACCGCCTTGGTCGGGTGATATGATTAAAAAAAAAATTTTAAAAAAAGAAAAAATGCACAGTACTTTTTAGCAACACCGTTTTCCGGTTACATTTGTTACCATAATTCACACCCCTGAAGATAATCTCGGAAAGAGGTCAAAAGTACTAGGGTACCTTAAGAAATGAATTAAATTGACATCTGTCAACGTTACAGCTAATTTCTGACATCTTTCAGTTGTAATACACGAAAGATTATCCGTGAGTATGAACGGATTTATTAAAGATAAGCAAACATAATGTTTGCAATTTATTTAAGCTGACATGTTTAAAAGAAATTTGCTGCCTAAACACACACACACACACACACACACACACACACACACATATATATATATATATATATATATATATATATATATGGATCTGCATTGGTGAGAGATGCTGATCAGTTCATTATATTCACTTACACGTAAATACATTGGGAAAGTTTGGTATCCATCTCTTCTTCTGTAACCCGGCCATGGGTAAAAAAAAAAAAGCCAGACTGCTCTCTGTCGCTTTGGTTGGCAACCACTCTAGAAGATGGACAACTATGAATTTGATATCTGAAAATAGTCGTTTCGATGCCTTTTGTCCGAGCAATTCTCTGCTTTCAGTTCTTCCAAAAAGTGTGTTTAGTTTTGCACAAGCAATCATTGATAAAATATAATTTTAAGACATTATCAGCTCTTTGGTAGCAGTAGGAGATCCTGTAGGAAGGAGGCTCCTGGAGTGAGTGAGACTGGTGAGAAATATTGAGAGAGACAACAGCATGATCTGAGTGACCAAGAGGGCAAAGCTTGGCAGGAGTCAGGTACAGAGGTAAAGCATAGATCTGGTAGTGAGGCGTGTCCTGAGGGGATGTTGGGAAAGCGTGTGGGGAAATCCACCACTTGCATAAGGGATTGGAACATGGCAAAGTTCATGGCGTCGATACCAGCTGTATCAGTAACCCTAGGAATTTAAATGCAATACCAATACCCATCTCTTAAACATTTTTCTCTTATGTAGCCCCCTGCGCATCAGTGGAATTACCGCCTTTCTTGGGGTGAGACGATTAAAAAAATGCTATATTTATGTGTTAAATTGCTTAATATCAGGGATAGAAGGTAAAACATAAAAGTGGACACTGAAGTCAACACCCAGTCACAGTCTGGTTCATGCTTAAACGCAATCAGGCCTGTCGATTGTGTTTAAACATAATAGTACATTCTATCTATTGATAAATAATGTGTTTAAGCATAGATATGTGCGTTGAGGTGCAGTAGATATCGGCTCGGAACGACAAATCGGGGAGCCAAGTTCGAATTCCAGTTGAATTTCTTGCATTCACTTACGCATAAATACCCTTGGGAAAGGTATTAATCCGTCTCTTCCCTCCAGTTAGAGGTTAAATAATAGAACAGAGTGGGTTCTATAGCCTTGACTAGCAACCAGTCTGCCGCAGAAAACAATGGCAAACTACTGCGAGATAATCTTCTGCCACGATCACCCAAGCGTGTATCACGTATGACACTTAACGGGATACATATCAGGTAATCTTAAATAATGTCATTTTTATGGGTATTATGCTAACAATAACAATATACTTTATTGTTTTGACATTTAAAAAAACCGTGCAATATGTAACTAATAATCATAGCCATTATATCTGGCTAACTATGAACTCTCCCACAAACTCTAAAGCACAAGAATAGATGGATTTCAACAGATAATACTGGAAATTTAATACGATTCAAACTCCAGCAACAACTGCCCACTGTGGTAAAAAAAAAAAAAGATTAAATGACCCGAATATGAATATTATGTAAATTATTATTATTACGTTAATATTTTCTTGAATAAGATCATAATATCTGGTGATTTATACATAGACAGAGAGCCATACCCATCAGCCTTAGGTGTCATGCAATTTTCCTCTGTTCACTTACTTGATTATTTTTGTCGTTACTAAGAGGTTTCTTTTCCGTAACAGTTCCAATGGGTAATTTTTTTTTTTATCTATGTTTCCATCTTCTCAGTCAGTGTACCAAGTGTACCAATGCCAACTTGCGAGTTCAAACTTAAATGGTTCATAGTTGATTCCTTTCACGGCTTCCTTTTGCTTTATCAGTCAGTTAAGTGAGATACGTGATACACGCTTGGGCGATCATGTCTCGAAAGAGATATGAGTGAGTAGAAAACTTTTTGCGCAAATGTTTTTTCTGCGAGAAATTTGAATTACTTGAATCAAAACGGAGACATTGGATCAAAGAATCACCCTTCTTTTTTTCTAGTTTATCTTCCACCAACTGATTTGTTTGGCGTCAGATTCTTGCTTGTTTGTATTGAAAAATCACCATAAAATCTTGCATGTTTCTGAGTCAGTGACTTTCTCACGCTTCTAGTAGTACTATTTCTTTTACTTCTTCTTCTTCTTCTTCTTCTTCTTCTTCTTCTTATTATTATTATTATTATTAGTAGTAGTAGTAGTAGTAGTAGTAGTAGTAGTAGTTGTAGTAGCAGTAGTAGTGGTGGTGGTAGTAGAAGTAGAAGTAGTACACATGTATTTGAATGTTCACACCAAATGTTTGTTGGTCATTGTTGAGAACTGAGTGACAGTAATATTTTTAAGTATCTTCGCAAACCCCAGCAGCCCTATAGGTTCTATAGCCTTGGCTGGCACCAGTCTAGCGCAGAAAACAATAGCATAGTAGTATTCAATTGATTCCCAAGCATTCAATAACGAATGTAGTGTTTTTCGTTCAGTTCAAAGTGTACTATTTTTTGCTACAATTCTCGCCCTCCTCATTCGTAGCTTTTCTTAAATCCTAGTACTTTCGCAGTTCTTCACTGTCTTTGTGTTTAATGTATGGACCGCTGATACAATTATGATCCGCAATATGATAGCTTTTGTTTTTCTTATTCTGATTTGTGCCGATGCCATTTACCTCGAATGCTGAAGCGTTTGCACATTACCTATTATTATTGTTATTATTATGTCATTTTTCATCATATTTCGATTTCTGCTTTGGTCTCACTACCAACCAAGTCTGCGGGGAGACCTAAGGCAGGTAGTGGCATGTTGTTATGGCTCCATTTCATGTTTTTCTATCTTCCCTATCATCTCCAGCATTACATAGATAAAGTTTTCCTTAGTGTGTGGGCTGTACTTAATAAGACAATTTTTTGTATATCTCTTAAGCTGGGGTTTCCAGGGATTCTTTCAATGTGTTGTTTTGTTCCATTTTTTATCATTCCAAGTGCACCTACTATCACTGGCACAACTCTTGTTTTCAATTTCCACATTTTTTCTATTTCAATTTCCAGGTCTTTATATTTTGACAGTTTTTCAAATTCCTTGATTGCTATGTTACAATCCGCTGGACAAGCCATATCAATTAATAGACAAGTTTTCTCCTTCTGGTTTTTAACAATAATGTCTGGCCTGTTTGCTTCAATTTTTCTGTCTGTGTAGATGGTGTAATCCCATAGAATGGTTACATCTTCTATTTCTGTAACCGGTGCTGGGTGATGTTCATACCAGTGTTTGCCTACAGCTTTTCCATAATGTTTGCATATTGCCCAATGTAAATATTGCCCAACTCTATCGTGGCGATTTTTATATTCATTTGGGGCAAGCACAGAACAGCCTGAGATTAGGTGGTCTATTGTTTCTTGGTGTTTATCACAAAACCTGCATTTTGGATCCATATTATTATTATTATTATTATTATTATTATTATTATTATTATTATTATTCGCAGTCGTAGTTGTATATACTTTGAAATTTTACACGAATAGGCTTTCACTCGAGATCAAGTGGCAGAATCAATACCCTTATCATTAATCCTCAATACATCAGAAAACCTTTAGTACCTTTGTCTGAATAGTGATTCTTTTTCGGATTTCCAGCTCATCTAGTCTTGTGGCTTGATTTTTCAGGATTGTTCCCAATGCTCTAAAAATAATTGGCACTACTGTCTTTCTCATGTTCCATAATTTCATTAATCCGAAGAAATCCAGAAACTCATGCAGATTCTGTATTTCTTTTAATTCTAGTCTGTGATCCGCCAAGGCGTAGACATTTTCTTCTTGTTCTCCAGCATCTAGATTTTATTATTATTATTATTATTATTATTATTATTATTATTATTATTATTATAAGCACAAATCAAAAGTAAGCTTCTTTGAGACATTGGAATTCTAACAAATTGAATCCAGCCACTAGACCAGTTATTATCATCGTAAACAAAGAAAATAATGTCTGCCAGCAAATCAATAATGCAAGGGAAAAACAATGAAAAGTTGTATAAACATCACCAGCTTGCCGAAGAACTGAAAAAAATAAAAAGAGAAAAGAGAAAAAGAAAAAAAGAAAAAAGAAAAGCATTTTGAAATGCCAAGGCAATAAGAGCAAATTGTAGCTCATGAAAGTCTCCGAATAATATGCCTTTGAGAATTTGAAAAAAAAATCACATCTAAAATCAGCAAAGTACTGAGTACAATGCAGGAGTATAGAGAAGACTTGTTATCGCTTAAGTTCTATGCCTTTGAGAATTTGAAAAAAAAAACAGTGAAAACACATTTAAAATCAGTAAAGTACCGAGTAGAGTGCAAGAGTATAGAGGAGACTTGTTATCGCTTGATTTCTATGCCTTTGAGAAATTGAAAAAAATCAGTGAAAACACATCTAAAATCAGCAAAGTATTGAGTAGAGTGCAGGAGTATAGAGGAGACTTGTTATCGCCTGATTTCTAATAAAGATTACTCGATAATACTTAGAAAATTTACTACTACTACTAATAATAATAATATAATAATAATAAGAAGAAGAAGAAAAGAGAAGAAAGCTTCCAATGCCTTCCTTTTCTAGTCTTCGCTTGCAAAGAAAAAATATATATTTATATATATATATAATAATGATATATATATATATATATATAATAATGATGATGATAGTAATAATAATAGCAACAGTTCCTGTAGGACGTCGAATTTCAGACCAACTGCTGACGATAAGCAAGAAACTACAAGAAAGTATGCCGGATCATAGAAACGGACGTGATGTGCGTTGTGGTGCAGTGGATATCGGCTCGGAACGAGAAATCGGGAAGCTGAGTTCGAATTCCACTTGAATTCATGGCTTTCACTTTCGCACAAATACCCTTGGGAAAAGTATTAATCTGTCTCTTCCCTCCAGCTATGGGTTAGATAACAGGACAGAATAGGTTCTATAGCCTTGGCTGGCAACCAGTCTACTGCAGAAAGCAATGGCAACTAACTGCGGGATAATCTTCTGCCCAGTCCTTTCGAGACATTATCGCCCAAAGCGTGTATAACGTATGGCACTTAACTGACTGATACAGTCTAAAAGAAATCTAAAATTACCAGGACCTCGCCAGGGAGAACTGAATAAAGAACGAATGTAAGTTATTTGGTCAGTCAGTCAGTCAGTTAAGTGCCATACGTGATACACGCTTGGGCGATCATGTCTCGAAAGAGACATGACTGACTGGGCAGAAGATTATCCTGCAGTAGGTTGCCATTGCTTTCTGCGGTAGACTGGTTGCCGACCAAGGCACTATAGAACCCAGTCTGTCCTGCTATTTAACCCGTAACTGGATTAATACCTTTCCCCAAGGGTATTTGCGCGTAAGTGAATACAATGGATTCAACTGGAATTCGAACTTGGCTCCCCGGTTTCTCATTCCGAGCCGATATCCACTGTACCACAAATGGATGCGTAAAAAAAGTTGGAAAGTCTAGTAAAAAGAAAGAAAAAAAACTGGGCAAGCAAGAGAGAAATGTTAAGCAAAAAGAAAGTTGCAAGAAAAAGTGTAAGAACAAGGAAGAAAAAATAAGATTAAAAAGAAAGTAAAAAGAAGGAAAAGCAACTAAAGCGAGCAAGCAAGTAAAAAAGAAAGAAACAAAGATACAGTACGAACAAAAGAAAGAAAGAAGAAAAGAAGGAGAAAGCAAGAAATAGCAAAAGAAAAAAAAGTATTAAAATGCGATAAAGAGCTGGAAAAAGAAAAAAACAAATAAGAGACCAATAAGAAAAAGGAAAAACTAAAAAATTAGTAGAGGAGGGGAGAGAAAAAATATCAACAAGAAGAGAAAGATATTGTCAGCACTAATACGGCGCAAGCAGTACATTCAGCGTGAAGCTAAAATTTGAGGGGATATATTAACATTTTTAGTCTCTGTGGAGACTAATCTAGAGAGTGACAGAAAGAAAACATTGGTAAGAAAAAATAGTGCGAAACAAGAAAAGATAAGAGAAGGAGAGAGAGAAAGGGAGGGAGAGTTGATACAAAAATGTCACTACGTTGAGAGTTAAAAATCAAGCAATTATAAAAGAAAGAAGATTATTTAAGACTAGAGAGCGGGAGAGAAAAAAAGATATAAGAAAAAAAAAAGAGAAAAAGTGGAGAAAAAGAGTGAGAGAAAAAGAAGGAAGAAAATACTTGCAAAAACGAAAGGGCGAAAGAGAAAGAGAAGAAAATGGGATTGTCCTGGTTGAACAGTGAGTATGAGAGCAAAAACGCTATAAAAACGGTAAAAAAGAATAAGAAAATAACTTTAAGAGACGCATAAAGGAAAGGAGCGAGTGTTAAAGAAGACTGGCCAGGAAAAAAGAAAATAAAAAAAAAAGAAAATGAAAAATCAACTATTCAAATAGAAAACGAAAGAGAGAATAACAGAAGAAAAACGTGTGTGAAAGAAAAAAGGTCACGTTGCTCGTCAGACGATAGGGTATATATATATATATATATATATATATATATATATATATAATAGAAGTAAAAGAAGTAAATATATATAATATATATAATAGAAGTAAAAGAAATTAGAGAGTAATGAAATACGCGGTAAAAACAGAGACAAGGAAAGAAAAACGATTAGATAGAGAGAAAAAGAGAGACTAGAAGCCAGCCAGCCAGACAGACAGACAGACAAAGGAAGTCAGACAGCGGACAGATTCGGCAAAGAGAATTGCATAATTTATCGTCCGAAGTATGTGTGTAAATACTGCATTTCTCTAATGTTATGAACTGATTTTGTGTGCGTATATGTATAGCTGCGCCGATGGGAGGATTTCGTGTGTATAGGAACATATTCCACCGAACGCGCATGCGCGTACGCGCACAAAGCCACACATGAATCCAGACACACATTACACACGATATTGGTTTTTAAAAACTGGTCAGAGCTCCATACAATTAAAAGTCAAATTACGCACACATTTATATAAATTGGTTAAAATATAATTACATAATTAAGCTATGGCGCATATTTCCTGAGTCGTGATCATGCAATGTTAATATATATATATATATATATATATATATATATATATACAGAGAGAGAGAGAGGGGGGGGTAAAATGAAAGGAAAGAGATAGATGTTAGAGAGTAGTTGTTGATAACTCTGTCTTCAAATGATCAACAAGCGTACCTCTATAGCAGCAAGTGTGGTGGAGTATTTCTGGTGTGCTGAGGGCAACTTGCCTTGGTACCCCATTGCTGCAATCTTGTACCAGACATGTCTAAACTCCGTAAATTATTATACAACTAAGCTTAGTTTAATATAGATACTAACGTGTGTGTGTGAGTCTGTGTATGTGTCTGTAATTGTATCTGTATGCTTTTCGAGAAGGTAATAAGTACTTATTTTGTGCTCGAATATTACACACACACACGCAACACACACGCACGCACGCACACACACACACACACACACACACACACACACACACATATATATATATATAAAAGTGACTGTGTGTGGGTGTTTCCTTCATTGTTTTAAAGCATACAAACTTTTCTTCATTCTGTTGATAGTAATAGAAAGACATAGAGAGGTATTCTTGAACAAAAATCTGCTGAAGTGGTACAGTATTTTTAAGATATATATATATATATATATATATATATATATTACAAGAAAAGGAAAGAACACGTAGATTAAAAACCTACTGTTCAAGCATTTACTGTTATATATATATATATATATATATATATATATATATATATATATATATATATTAACTCTCTTTGGCTTTACTTATGACTTTGGCAAAAGCATGAATCCGTCTTCCTCCAGATATGAGTAAAATAGTAGGGTGTACCGTGTTCTTTAGCCATAGCAGGGCAATTAGAATATATGCAGAAAAACTCTAAAATTAATACCGTGGGACAAATCAACATGAAAACAATCCACAATCAACCACTAGAAACTATGAATTTTCACAGAAAAGTAAGAGAAACTGTGGAGAGCCATTAACATGTATGCCTTTAAGGTGATTCTTCTTCTATGTGCCATGTCATTTCAGGATATAGGCAATCATGGCCTTCCACGTCTCCCTATCCCTGGTAGCTCTTTTAGCTTTATCGTATTTAAAAAAAAACAATGTTTGAATATGAACGTCTCTTTATGGGTTTCGTTTTTCCTTCACAGATTTTCTTGTTTCTTCAAAGTATAAATATGTTTTCTTTTCAATGTTAAAAAACTGCAAAATTTGGAGAGAGAAAAAAAATCGTGAAAGAAAACAAGTTGAAAACTAGTTGGAGTTTCCGGAACGAGTCGTGATGGTAGCGAGGCGACAGTGTGAGAAAAGCAAATGCTACTAAGGATTCGAAATATTTACTTGAATCTTGTTCTCATTTCATTCTGCGAATGTTTTAGTTTTTTTTTTTTTTTTTTTTTAATCATATCACCCCAAGCAAGGCGGTAACGCCACTGATGCGCAGGGGGCTACGTAAGGGTAAAAAGAATGGGAAAGAGAAAGCCGGAAAATGCATCCTAAACAGGAAACAAGGGATGGGCCTCTTCACCTGTTCAATAGATATGGATGGAGTGTGAACCGGGCGATAGTTTAGTCTATCTACTCCAATTCAAAAAAAAAAAAAAAATTATTAAAAAAGGAAAAGAGTGAAAAGATTGGAAAAGAGAAAAGAGAAAACCGGAAACCGCATCCTAAACAGGAAACAAGGGATGAGCCTCTTCACCTGTTCAATAGATGTGGGTGGAGTGTGAACCGGGCGATCCATTTGCATTGACTATGTGGGTTGAAAATATTTTAAATTAACTTTTTAGATATGAGACCATTAAAATAATGTGAGCGTTGCGGGAAATGAGCAAATGAGGAAGTTGTCATTAATATAAGACCCTTCCAATAAATTATAAACAATATATTTCAGAGATTCATTATATATGGATCAGATTCCGACAAGATAAAAAGAATAAATAAAGAATATGCAAGAAAAAAGTGTCTTTCTAGCATGTTTCGCTTTAACAAGCTTCTTCAGAGATTCTGTAAATGATTTAAAAATACAAAGAGACAGTAGGTTATATAAGTACGAATTAATATCTATTTTTCTCTCGCGGTATATATACATATAGGTAAATGAATACAGACGTGTGTATGTGTGTATGAGTGTGTGTGCTGAGTATATATTTATTTACAAAAGATTAGAAAATTACGACGTATACATGTACATGTATCATACCAGGTTCATATATATATATATATATATATATATATATATATATATATATATATATATATGAACGTCACTTAAAGAAGAACAATATTTTTGTGAAACATGAAAATTTTTATGTATTGATATAATGCTTTTATAAACCACTTTAATAAAAAAAAATTACAATATTAAGTAAAACAAAAGTAAATTCTTGAACAATGGGTTTTAATCTACCTGTTCTTCCACTTTCCAATATATATATATATATATATATATATATAGATAGATATATTTATATATATATATATATATATATATATATATATATATATAAGTGAAAGCATAGATATACACAAAACAATATATATGCTTATATCTTTCATATTTCTTGGACATATATTTACATATATATATTCGCCATTAATAAATAATCTCTAGTATATTTTCATTTATCTTTTCCCTTGTATATTTATAGTGATATCAATATTACCTTACAAACTAGTTATATATTTATATATATACAGTTGAACCTATTAAAACACACATACATATATATAACAATCTATCTATCTATCTATCTATCTATCTATCTATCTATCTATCTATCTATATTTATTTATCTGTATAGATAGATAGATAGATAGATAGATAGAGAGATAGATATGTGTGTGTGCTCATATAAATATTTTCTTTAAATATACAGAGATCCCTCATTGCTTTAATGTGATATCAATCGTCTCCTCATATTGTTAATTTTTACGAATCTACGTTAATTACGGTTGTAAATATTGGGAAATCTATAAAAATATTTCTATTTCTATTAAATAACTGCCTGGGCGCACCTTCTGCATACGTTTGGGATCGTAGTGGCTGATTCGATAAAGAATGTTTTGTGTAAAGACACATTGTGCAGTAATTATTTCACAAGAAATTTTGTCGATGATTGTTTACAAGGGATTCGGTTGTTTAAGAAAGATGCCGCTTAGATAAATGTATAAAGTAAAAACTTCGTCTGTCAGTTTGGTTATATGTACGTGTCCTCTGCTTCCGTGTAAGAGTCGAATATTGATGAACAGGGAAATGTTATGTTTACATCTGCATTTGTAATGAAAGAAACAGATTGGATGCTTGATGCAATTACGCTACGATAGAATTGCGTACTGCAATACATTATGGATGCCGAAAAGTTCACAGCCCAAACCACTTCAACAAATTAAACATCGTTTGTGATTAATCTTTTTTCATTTGGCCAAGTAGTATTATATATATATATATATATATATATATATATAAACAGCCATAAATATCTTTTAAATTCACATGCTGTCAATCATATGCTAACATGGTTATTTTCTGTAACATAAATACACAATGCAAGCATATATATATATATATATATATATATATATATATAGTTATGATGTTCGAAAGTATACTTTTAATACACATGCAGTGAGTCATATACTAACACAATTATACATATATATTTACATATATACACGTATATATTACATAATAAAATGTATATATTATATAATAAAATGTACATATTATATAATGTGAACGAGACAACTGTATATATATATATATATATATATATATATATATATATATATATATATATATACAAGCATATATATATATATTCAAAGCAAAATATACGTATGATGTAAATGGGATAAAAGGATATATATATATATATACATACATGTATATACATATAAATATATATATGTACACACATGTATATATATATATATATATATATATATATATATATATATATATATGCACTCACATATTTTATCTATCAGTCTAGAGAGATAGTTTAATCTATTGTTGCCTCATCCAAATGTGACAGTAATCTTTAAAAAAATATTTATTTTGTTATACGGACCTGTAAACATTTCAATCGGGATTTTTGTTTCCGAATACATATGTCTGTCTGTGTGCGTATATATATATATATATATATATATATATATATATATATATAACAATGTGTCAGTGTTTTTATATGTATGTATATGGTTGTGTAGCTGTATTTACCTATATGCGTTTTTTTTTTTTGTTTTTTTTTTTAAATTTTTGTACTTACCTTTCTGTTTTGGAAGCTTTGATGATTCCTTTCGTCGAAACTCCTGGCGCTTACAAGCCGTAGACCAGAGATAAGAAATAAGACATTCTCTCATAATAATAACACCGCTACCACCATCATCATCATTACTATTATTATTATTATTATCGGCACCACCGCCGTCATCATCATCATCATCATTATTATTATCCTTTTCATCATAATGTTCAAGGCGACGACCACCACCGCCGTCACCGTCTCCCTCTCCGTTTCCCTCGTTGCAATCACTTCCGTCTGTCTTCTTTACCGCTGGCAACAAACGTAATCATCATAATTAGTTGTTTTGTGGAAATCAGCAATATGCCTTTCATCACCTCACGCTCCTTCCTCTCCTTCTCCTTTCTCTCCTTCTTTCTTTCTTTCCCCCTTTTTTTTGTTTTAGGTTATTATGTTTTTATTTAGTTTCTTACTCATTGGATTTCATTTTTCTTCTTCTTCTTCTTCTTCTTCTTCTTCTTCTCGACTAGCATTTAGACTTATTGTCTGATTACCATGACGTAGTTGTTTAAAACGATAAGGACATGCATTCGAGCAAGTCTGTCAATACGAAAGCCTTTAATATTCTTCTCCTCTGTTGCGTATATGCGTTTAAATACACGACACAAACCAACATAGATACAGTAGAGCTGTACTTGCCTACGTGTGTACGTGTGCGTCTCTTGGTGCTCGCCTGGAAGGGACGCGTCTTTGTGGGTGCACACAAACAAGGAGGCATATCAGCATAAGACTGCCCACACATGTAATGGGGTAGATATCGGTACTGGAAGATGTGCATCACTGCAATTTTGCATAAAATGTGTATGTTTGTCATCTTTGCATTCAAATATCCGGTGTAACAACGTGTATATGTTACTTATTGTAACAAACCATATGTGTTCCAAGCGGGTATTGGTCAACGGAGGATCATCTGTGTGTTTACAATTGTGTACCCGACTGTTTACTATCAATGTCGGATTGGGTACACGTCTGCCTTATGTACGTGTGGCAGGTTTGCATATGGACTAGTTAGCAGAAGTCTGTGTCAGTTCGTTTGTAAATAGGGTCGATAGGTCAAGGAGCAAGGTTCGTGTTCACCTGCAATTGCTGCATCTCTGCATTTCGTGTAAAAGTAAAGGCTTAAATTTCGCGGGTGATGTAAATACGTTGGTATTTTTATAGCAGTTCGTTAAATTCACCTGTTATATATTGGCAACTCTTTCTGAGCAGGTCTTCATAAATAGGCAACCCTGCATGTCATTGCGTCTAAATTTCTCTTTTTATATAAAAGGATCGATTCTATACTATTTATCACTCTTTCACTATATATATATATATATATATATATAGAGAGAGAGAGAGAGAGAGAGAGAGAGAGATTTATCTATGTCTGAATCTATCTATCCATCTGTAAATGTATATATATATATATATATATATAAACAGAGAGTGATAAACAGAGAGTGATGCCTAAATCAGTTCATTATCTATCTCAGTCCATATCTATCGATCTGTGTAGTTTTCACATCCGACTAAGTCTTTTCATATCTTTCTTCAATTATATATATATATATATATATATATATATATATGCGTGTGTGTATATGAAGAGGTGGATGTGTGTGTGTGTGTGTGTGTGTGTGTGCGTACGCAGCTCAATGTGCGAGCGCGCGTGAGAGTGCATGTTTTAGTGGGTGCTGTAAAGTTTGTAGCTCGATTTGCTTTCCAAATCCCGACTAAACATTTTTTTAAACGGTTTCTTGATCGAGTGGAAAAATATTCAACAGTCCGTTCAGATTTATCTATCTATCTATCTATCTATCTATCTATCTATCTATCTATCTATCTATCTATCTATCTATCTATCTCAGTCCGTTCACTATCTATCTATCTATCTATCTATCTATCTATCTATCTATCTATCTATTTCTGTCTGTTCATCACTATCTATCTATATCAGTGTTCACATCTATCTATCTATCTATCTATCTATCTATCTATCTATCTATAATTTTCTTCTATCTATCTATCTATCTATCTATCTATCTATCTATCTCTGTCTTTTTATCACTATCTATCTATATCAGTTTGTTGATATCTATCTATCTATCTATCTATCTATCTATCTATCTATCTATCTATCTATTACAATGTCTTCCTGTATCTCTCACTTTCTACCTATTCTTGTTTCTGCCTATCAACCTCTGATGATATTTTTTAAGTACCTGCGCAGCATGTAGAACGAATATTTTCCCTTCTTGTGCTCTCTTATATTAATATTCGCCTGTTAGTGCGAATATTGCACATCAATACTGTGTCTTAATAATACGCAGTTTTATCAGTGCATGGTGAAGTGTCTGGGTGGAGGTGTGGGTAGAATATGTGCAGATATTGTTATCGTATGTGTGTACTCTTAAACAGCCTACTATAACACACGCACGTGTGTTTAGATAGATAGATAGATAGATAGATAGATAGATAGATAGATAGATATGAATATACTGATAGATAGATAGATAGATAGATAGATAGATAGATAGATAGATATGAATATACTGCGATAGATAATAGATAGATAGATAGATAGATAGATAGATAGATATGAATATACTGTGATATGATAGATAGATAGATAGATAGATAGATAGATAGATAGATAGTGTTCAGAATCAAATTTATTGAGAGAGATATATGCAGATTAACATAATGTTCAGAGTGAGATTGTGTAGCGCGCGTGTGTGTGTGTGTATGTGTGTGCGTGCGCGCGCGCGCGTGTGGAATGACATAGATATATAGACAGATAGATAAATATGTGCGGGGAAAATGGGTATAAAATATCTACTATTAAAACTTGTAAAAAAGACCTAATTAATCCTAAAGCGTAGTAAATAGAATTAATAAAGGCCAATATTTAATTCATATGAATAAAATATTGCATCGATTCAGTATTTTTTGCATTTATTTATACTTATTACAAATACTATACCTTTTTTGTCAGCTTCTTATAAAAATGATAAAGTTCATCTTGAAACAACCATTCCAACTGATGTTAATCAGTTATGTGCCATACGTGATACATGCTTGTGTGATCCTGTCTCTTTCAAAACATAACTGAGCGGTCAAAAGATTTTCCCACAGTAGATTGACATTACTATCTGAGGTAGCCTGTTTCCGAACCAAGGCTGTAGAACCCACTATTTTACCCATAGCTGGAGGGAGAAATGACAGATTAATACCTTTCCAAATTATATTTGTTCATAAGTGAATGCAATAAATTTAATTGAAATTCGAACTCGTTTCTCTGATTTCACGTTTCGATCCGATATCTACCGCACCACAACGTAACAAAGCTTAATATAGACTTGTTTTCAAGGTATTTCCAGTGAAACATTTATGTTGGTGTAGGGGTGAGTCAGTTAAGTCAATATTCAATCATTTTAGTCAGTTAAGTGCCATACGGGAAACACGCTTAGGCGATCGTGTATCGAAAGAGACATGTCTAACTGGGCAGAAGATTATCCCGCATTAGCTTGCTATTGCTTTCTGCGGTAGACTGGTTGTCAGCCAAGGCTATGGAACTGAATCTGTCCTGTTATTTAAACCATAACTGGAGGGAAGAGACGGATTAATACCTTTCCCAAGGGTATTTGCGAGTAAGTGAATGGAATGAATTCAACTGGAATTCGAACTCGGCTTCCTGATTTGTCGTTCCGAACCGATATCCACTGCACCACAACGCACATAAAGCTCAAATCATCTCGAGAACTGTTTCCATTCATTTTTTTTTTCAGAAGAAAAAGAAATATCATCCACAGATTTTTCAGATGGTAAAATCTTTTTCGATTCTCATCAGAATAAAAGTTTCAAAGCAGCTCATTTGATAGCTTGAAGCTAAATCGAGTTTTTACAAATTTCATGTTGTGTGAACGAGGACTCCGATATATATTCCTAAGGTAGTAAAAAATGGCAGTGAGTGCCGGACAATATCATCGAAGATGAAGGAAAAACTTCAAGCAAGAAGGATGCTGCGGATATCATGGATCGAGCATGTGAACAATGATGAGGTCTTGGAAATGATGGAAACAAAAAGGAAATTAATATTGAGCATCAGGAAGAGACAACTAAAGTTTCTGGGACATGCAATGAGGAAAGAGGGCCTGGAGAACCTGATACTAACAGGCCAGATAGAGGGAAAAAGAGACAGGGGAATGCAGCGGATAATATATTTGAAGTGCCTGATCAGGTGGTGTAACAGGAGAAAGAGTGCTAAAAGCTGCCAGGGATAGGAAGATGTGGAAAGCCATGATCACCTGCATCTTGAAAGGTTAGGGCTCATAGAATTCTTCTGACTCTAGCGTCCTGATGCTTTGCAGATCTTCATTCAGAGTTTTTAAAATACTGTCGAGGTTTATGGCGACGTTGATTGTCCTTTGTCTGTGGGCGACTCCTCTAAAGTTAGCAAAATAATTTGGACACAGTTAGGAATAAAGTCTTTAAAGCACATGTCAAAAGAAAACAAACGTAGTGGAAATAGAGGTTAGCCTGTCTACTGAAGATGTTAAACTTAAAAAAAAAAAACTTTTCCACTAAAAATACATACCAAACAAACACATAAAAAATCGTGTGCTTTGTGTCTATTAGAATATGAAAAGTGTCGTTCATTACTGTTATAATGGAACATCCTGCCATCCCCGAGAATAGTATGCTCTACTTTATAAAAGACGGTAACGAGCGGTACGAAGAGGGGAAAAGTCTTAGGCATTCGCCTGACTCCTCTATGACACTGTCAGCTCTCTGCTTCCGAGCAGAGAGCACAAACCCAGTCGTGGTTCCGCCGAAGGGTAGAACCACGACTCGGTAAAAATAGACAGACATATTTTTGGCCTGGCTATATGGCCGGGAATTCCCACATTAAAATGACCATGTGTCACATCCGGGCTTGCGTGGGAAGCCTAGTAAATACAGAAAAGTCTTAGGCATTCGCCTGACTCCTCTATGACACTGTCAGCCCTCTGCCTTCGGGTAGAGGGCGCTCTCTGCTTCCAAGCAGAGAGCACAAACCCAGTCGTGGTTCCGCCGAAGGGTAGAACCACGACTGCGGAAAAATAGACAGACATTTTTTGGCCCGGCTATATGGCCGGGAATACCCACTATAAAATGACCATGTGTCACATCTGGCCTTGCGTGGGAAGGCTAGTAAATACAGGAAAGGTCTTACGCGAAGGCATTCACTATTCGATAGTCGATTTCGTTCCAACCCGTGGCTTTCCTATATGTGTATTATTGTTAATTGTACCTTAGTACAATAAAATCTGTATTTCTTATTCATGGTGTGGAGTTCCATTCTTCAACTGATCATTTTATACTGTATTCCTTTTCGGGATATATCAATTACGAATTAGAGGAACATGGACGGACCATCGTCGCCATCAAAGTGACCAGGTAAACAAAGCACTAGGCCGAAAATATTCTGATTTGGTAAAGAGATCAAGTGATACTTTCCAGTTTGCTGAAAATTGAAGGCTACTAGAAATAATAAAATCGTTAAGAGAAGGTATGTCGTCCACACCCAGATTTATTTCAATCGCCAATAGTGGCAGAACATTTAGAAACAAAAAATAAATTTGAAAACAGTCTTTCAAACATTTCCACCTAGGAAGGTTTCTTTAAAATTGACCTCGAAAATATACCATCCCTTTTAAGCTGCAGACGATGATCACATTTTTGAAGAACAATATTTAAACGAGATTATTTCTATTATGTTTGAGAATGTTTTTCGGAAAATCATCCACGATTTGTACAAGAACTTTGAATCAACAGGACGTTTGTTACAAATTAAAGGCCCTTCGTGACAATCGGTAACTGAAAAGCAGGTGAAGCGTAAGGCTGCTCACATCAAGCAACTGTGAAATGGCGTCAAAATCTTCAATAGTTTATCGACAAAATTCTCCACGATGAGTATGAATAGCTTACGCAGTTTTGGGTGGAAAATATTTCTAAAATCTATCCATTTCTTTTGTAATTATATATATATATATATATATATATATATATATATAGAGAGAGAGAGAGAGAGAGAGAGAGAGAGATAGCATGACAAATGAAGAATGCAACAGTTTGTTAATGTCAATGGGTTGTAAGTTTGATGCAGTTATTGAAAACAAGGATTATGTAGCAAAATATTAAATGCTAATTGCGTTAAGAATATCTTTTCATTTTGTTTTGCTCACCTAAAAATGGGATTAGTTGATATAAAAGATAGTATGTCCTAAGCTGTTTAACACACCTAAACTTTATTACCAGAAAATAAAAGCTGAAATTTTAAATTCTGGAATCATATTGATCTTTTGATCTTAAGTCCAAATATCTTCAGTTAACAAAACAAATGAATTGGCCTTGTCGTTCTCATACTTTTAGAGGGGACTATATATATAATCCGCTGTGATTTGATCAGAAAATGATAAAATTAAGTTTCTTTGAATCTTAGATTCCACATAAACTCTGCAAAGTAATCATCCATCTTACCACGATTTGTTGGTAAATACGTGTCTTTGATTTATCATTTGATCTTTGTCCCATGGATTCGGCACAGATTGTAGTTGTGCATAACTTAAAACGTCACTTCGTGCATATGTTCAATTTAATATGTATGGGAGTTTATATATATATATATGTATATATATATAATGTCATCCGCAGACAGATCTGTTTCGCTGTATCATAGCTCATCAGTACGGTTAGACTACGATTGCTTTTAACTCAGGATTGAAACCCAACCGAATTGGCGTCAGTCGGCGATTCTACCTCTGGACTATGGACGTTCGGTAGAAGAAAGCAGACATTTTAGCGCATATATTATCATTATACGCGCCCAATAGCCAGAGTGCTCTAATTCATTTTTACTGAATGAGCGATGCGTACATGCCAGAGTAGCTACTGTTTTTCAAAGCCTACCATTCTTCCAGAGTGCTCAATCAGGGTGTGAGAGCGTAAATATTGTCATCCGCAGGCAGATCTGTTTCGCTGTATCACAACTCATCAGTACGGTTAGATTCCGATTGCTATATATATATATATATATATATATATATATAGATAGATAGATAGATAGATAGATAGATAGATAGATGGCGAAAAACTACATGTAAGCACATCAGTCTAGATACTAATCAGTTTAGTGTTTGTATGTGTAATGACTGCCAACTCATTGTCGAATATGACTTTTAAAAGATCTAAGAGTGACTTATGATAGCGAGCAATGCCTATATATGGATGTTTCAAAGTGAACATTGATGTAGTTATATATATATATATATATATATATATATTACCGGCCATAATTATTAGGCCATGTCGTGTCTTAAAAAAGTGATGTATTTCATATTACTTTTTAGTATTTATTGTCAAGTGAATAATTGTAAATGAAAATAGAATGTTTTTTTTTTTGTTAATACTGCATAATAACATGTGCATCAAATGGATTTCACAACGGCTGCACACACTCTGGGCATTCTTTCCACAAGTTTTTTAAAATAATCCTTTGACAACTCACTTAAGGTATTCTTTAGACACCTAACTAAATTCCGAACATTCCTAGGCTGTTTCTTCTTATTTTTCCTGTCCAACTCATCTCGTGCAAGTTCAATTGGTGAGAGGTCTGGTGACTGAGGTGACCAACACATAACTTTTAACACTCCAGCAGTTTCTTTTAATTTTAAATAATTTTGGCACAATTTAGAAGTTTGTTTTGGGTCATTATCCTTCTGGAGGATGAAATTTTGACCCACAATACGCAGTAAAGATGGAACTGCATATCTCTGTAAGATTGAATGGTACTGTTCCTTCTTCATAGTCCCCTTTACTTCAACTGTAAAGTTGTAAGTCAACTGAACTCGTGCCCGCAAAACAGCCCCAAACCATGCAGGATACACCACGATGTTTCATCGATAACTGTACACACTTTCACTCGCTCCTCAACCCTCGTCCGCACGTACACCCTCCTTTTACTCCCAAACATTTCGAAATTAGACTCATCAGTCTATAACAGTTTTGATCTCTGTTCTGGTGTCCAGTTTTTGTTGTCTCCTTCCCATGCTAATCTCTTCTTATTGGCTGGCCGAAGCAAAGGCTTCCTGGCTGCCACTGATCCAAAGAGACCCCTTCTCGAAACCTTCGCTTCACCGTATTTACAGAGATTGGATTAACCTTGTCAGTATTCACTTCTGCTTGTATTTCAGAGGCAGTTTTTTTTCTATAATAATACTATTCGCGGTCCACTTTTACTGATGTTTTCCGTTTTCTACCTGTTCTTTTGGTATGTTCAGTTTTGTCTCTCCTATGCAATGCATACTGAACTGCATACCTGGATACATTCAGTCTCTTAGCTATCCTCCTTTGGGAATAACATTCTTCATTCAAGATTTGAATTTGAGCTCTTACCTCTACGGATAACTCTTGAGGCATGGCTAAATTGAAATATAAAAAAAAAAAAACTTCAGTGTGGAACCACATAACAAGAGCACCTCCTAGTCTGACGACATACAGAAGAATAAAAAAAATTGAGGGTGATTCGGACGCGTTCATCTTATCTTCCTCGCCTTGTAAAATTTTGCAAAGTAGTAATTACAAAATAACAATTCTATTTTCATTTAGAATTATCCACTTGGCAGTAAATACTAAACATAGCATGAAATAAATCATTTTTTAAAAACTGAGGTGGCCTAATAATTATGGCAGGTAGTATATATATATATATATATATATATATATATATATATGTTTGATGATCGCATTAGTCTTAATACACTGTTGATTTTTATGCCCACACTATGTATTTATCTCTCTCTCTCTCTCTCTCTCTCTCTATATATATATATATATATCGTAATCATTTTACCGCCACTGGTGTGGAGGGGGTCTCAGCGAGAGAAAAAAACAAGGTACAGGTGATGTCGAAGAAAAGATGAGAGAAACATGGGAATCATAAAGATAAAAACTTTTGAAGATTGTAGCTGTCAGGAAAGCAAGTGTACGGAAGAGAGTTCCACAAACGGAAAGTGAGAGAAAATAGACTGACTCTGCTCAGTTAAACAGATAAACTCTTTGTACGTATGTCTTCTTCCGTAAAAACGTTTTCTATTGAATATTTCTTTGTGAAACAGAATTGGATGGATTGCTGAAGAAAGAAATGTAAGTCGGTTGCTCAAAAACGCGACGGGTCCAATCATTAAATCCCGCATTTTCTCTGCTGTTCACCCGATACGAGGACCAAAAGCCATTTAATGTAAAGGGTTACTGAGATTGCAATTGTATTTAGTTAACCTTAAACTTGAAAAGGTTAAGATTGCAGTGATAGGAAAACATCGTCGCGGGTGTCTGTTCCACAAAGTAGCGGGTTTCGGAAAAGAATCTGTCCGAACTGAGCAAACTTCTTGATAGTAAAATACGAAGTGAACGGGGATAATTCGATCCTGGATGTGACATAGCGTGTTTTAGCTGTGAAGGTCTGAACTGGTGCAAGCCAACAAAACCATTTGTCATACCTTATATTCTGAGGAAGTCAATATATATATATATATATATATATATATATATATATACACTACCTACGATAAGTTTGGGACCACTTAGATTTATTCTCTAAGAGAAAGAAATATTAAATTTTATGTCTTAGAAGAATAAATATAGATATGTTTCATTGTTGCTCACAATTGTACAATAATTAAAACCAAAATTAACATAGAGTAATTTCAAATTTAATTAAAGTTAATTCATATTTTCTTTTCATCAAAGAAACCACTAAGAACCTTTATTACTGCAGAGCAAATCCTTGGCATTCTTTCTAATAAGTTATAAAAATAAGTTGGTGAAAGTGATTTCCAAGCATCCTGCAAGCATTTAAACAACATTTGTTCATTTTTAGGAAGTTCATTTCAAACTGTACGATCAATTTCATCCCTTATTCTCCTTTAATAGTGGTTTCTTAACTGTTACACAGCCTTTAAGCCCAGCAGAATGAAGTCGTCTCTTAACAGTAGTAACAGATACTGAATGTTGTCGAGTAGAATTCATTTCAATTGTTAATTCCGGGGCGGTTTTTCTTCTATTCCCCTTGCTAGATATGATCAAATACCTATCCTCTACAATAGACGTTACTCTGGGCCTACCAGATCTTTTTCTGTCAATATTTAACTTAGTTTCACGAAGACGCTGAAGGCAATACTGCACACCATTTTTTGATAGGCTTAATTTTTTAGCGATAACACGTTCAGAATATCCTTCTTTCGAAATAATTTCAACCTGAGCTCTTTTTTCAAGGCTAATCTGTTTGTTTCTTGCCATTTATACCATAGTAATATGGTTTACAAAAATAAATTATACCGTAATTATAATATCTGAATAAATCTGAATTTTCGGTAAAAACTTGGTCACAATAAGAGGAGTAAGTAGCAAACTGACTAAATGTTTACTTTAAAGTTGAAAATAATTCTTTTTTGTACTTGGCATCTGCATAAGAATAACAAAAACTACAAACTCGGCGATTTTGATTCTGCTAAAAATGTTTGGGTGGTCCCAAACTTATGGTCGGTAGTATGTATATATATATATATATATATATATATATATATATATATATATTTCTGTTTATATATATAAACAGAAATAGTGCATCACTTTAACTGAGAAGGTTTATGCCGACTTTCGTGAGGGCACTGTTATGGAAACCAGCCCTGACGAGAGAAAACACTATAATCGTGTCCTCACGAAACTTCGAAGTCGGCATAAACCTTCTCAAAGGTACGTCAAACCGAAAGTAAAGGATGGAAGATATTGTTTCTAAAATGTTCAATGTTTTGTTTATTTCTTATTTAATTTATTCCATTTCATTATATTTTTGCAATTCATTACGTTGTTCCTTGTGTGGTAGATTTTGTTTTCGTAAATTTTTGATCACAGTTAATATTCATTTCAGCGCTTCATTATTTTCCATAACTTGTTTCCGCCTCAATTTAACGCCTTCGCTTGTCAGTAACGATTTAATATCTCTTCTTTCTTCTGCAATGAAATATGCCAGAACTGTTGCGTTGTGTGACTCTGGCGCCTTGTGTTCAGAAAGCATTTTGATAAATGTGGGAAAACTTTATGAAGCCAGTTGGAAATGCTGTTACTGTTTTGGAGCAATCCTGACAAGGCTTGCCATAAAAACTGACTAAATTTCTTTGTTTACAATTTTCAGTATCACCCAATTTCGTAAAATATTGTTTTGCGGTGATTTTAGGTTCGTCCCCTATCAACTTCGTAGAGCAAATGGCAGGCCATTTAACATCTTATTTAACGTTGGCTGCACTGCTTGAGCAGAGGGATTTTTCAAATGGTGTACCGTGAGAAGCTCATGAGTGTACCGCAAACATTTGTAAAAATCAGTAAAAATTTATTTTTGAAAGAAATCTAAAGTTCATTAAGTATAAAAATAAAAAATTGAAAACCCCTTTCAAATAATTACATGAGTATATCATTGCCATAATAAATAAACGTATACATAATCCACTCTACCATAATAAAACCGTTGTATACACACACACACACACACACACACACACACACACACACACACACACACACACACACACACACACACACACACATATATATATATATATATATAAGTATCCTTACTGTCAGCTCATGGAGAAAGAAACAATAGCGAGGCAGTGTCGGCTCAGTTCATTGTCTTTACGACCAGTGATTAAACTTTACTACCAGTTATGAAATCTCTTGCCACGTCTTTGCTTTTTAACAGTGAATTATTGTTATTTTTATTTTGCAATAGCCGTCTAGGAGTGAAGAATATATATATATATATATATATATATATATATATATATATATATATCCTCTCTATTATAATAAAGACCGTGTTTCGGCATATCGATTAAATTGTTTTGCCATCATTTTTGGTGGCACAGGCCCATTCATATATAAAATAATTGGGCACTTCTACATGGTGTAATGATTAGAAAGACTGTCTCGCTAAATCAATTACAACTGTGTAATAAGTTCGATCCTCACTGGGTGCTCCACACTTTCGGTTCTGCGTTACATTTAAACTACGCTTAGAAAATGATATGGGTATTCCGACGTGGTGTAATGTTGTAATTACACTACTTTTCTGTGAGTTCGATCCTCACAGGGTGCACCACACTTTCGACATTGTACCACATCTAAGCTACGTCTAGAAAATTTTAAGGATATTTCGAGGTGGTGTAATGGTGTAATTATTATTATTCAATGAGTTCGACCCTCACTGGGTGCACCACACTTTCGACATTGTGCCACATCTAATCTACGAACATGGGCACCTCGAGCTGATGTAATGGTTAGCAAGTTTGCCGTGTAGAATCATTACAACTGAGTATGTGTTCAATCCCCACTGAATGCCCTATACTTGTGATAGATCTAAGTAAGACCTCAAAAAATCACCATAAAATATTATTAAAAGCAATTTTTTCAGCAATAAACAATATTCAAAACAAAAAATGATCACGGTTAGAACCTTAGAAGAAGATTTCAGCGTATGCTTGTCCAAAATTCGACCTTGCAAAGAAGCATAGATATCTATTTAAATGTTAACTTATAGTGAACAAAAAATGAAATGAATATAAGTTATTTAAGAATTTTAATATTACTTTTTATTAATAATAAAAAACGAGTTTGAAATATATTGATATAATTAGAATATGCTAGCCTCATTCTTCTGATAAGGGTAGATTTCGAAATGATTTGAACTTTCTAAATTTTCCTGCCTGCATCAAGTTGTTCAATTTTCCTCCCTGTTTCTAGATTATCTCTCTCTCTCTCTCTCTCTCTCTCACACACACACACACACACTCTCTCTCTCTCTGTCTCTGTCTCTCTCTCTTTCTATATATAAATAGTTTGAATTCGCTTGACGCATGCATTATTTTCGCATACATACACTTACGTTTAAAATAAACATCTATTGCTTTTTATTACACATGACACACACATATAAACAGACCCAGGTTTTTATCTACATTTAAAAATGTTCATCCATTGCTGATCAGTGACACGTATCTGATCAATGAAATCAAACCTCAATCAACATACTATCTCTTTCAATTTTTTAAAGATTAAAATCAAATTAATCATTCATATTTAAAAAATTCCGAAGAAGCTTGTTAAAGCGAAACATGTTAGATTAAAAGCAATTTTTTCCAAGCTGTTCTTTACTTATTCTATTTTCTCTCTCTCTTTCTCTCTCTCTCTCTCACACACACACATACACACATATACAAATACACACATACATACATGTATATATTACTGAGTTCTGATAATGTTTAGTACCAAGGTTGTTTTTTCAGTGGTACTACTGATAAAATGTATACTGGCAAGCAGGTACTTTATCGTAAAGTGCTCGATATCAGGATAGAGATAGAGTGTTGAGAAGCGAAAAGAGTTTTTCACTTTAACTGAGAAGGTTTATGCCGATTTCGAAGTTTCGTGAGGACACGATAATAGTGTTTTCCCTCGTCAGGGCTGGTTTCCATAACAGTGCCCTCACGAAAGTCGGCATAAACGTGCTCAGTTAAAGTGATGCACTCATTCTGCATATATATATATATATATATATATATATATATGTGTGTGTGTGTTTGTGTGTGTGTGTGTATCGACTACTCCGGGAGAATATTGACTGATACGAAAAGGGTGTGTGAGAACTTTGTTGGCTTCCACCAGCAGACCTTGCAGCTAAAACACGCTATGTCACATCCAGGATCAAATTATCCCCGTTCACTTCGTATTTCACTGTTAAGAAGTTTGCTCCATTCGGACAGATTCTTTTCCGAAACCCACTACTTTGTGAAACAGACACCCGCGATGATGCTTTCCTAAAACTGCAATCTTAACCTTTTCAAGTTTAAGGCTAACTGAATACAATCGCAATCTCAGTAACCCTTTAGATTGAATGGCTTTTGGGCCTCGTATCCGGTGAACAGCAGAGAAAATGCGGGATTTACTGATTGGACCCGTTGCGCTTTTGAGCAACAGGCTTACACTTCTTTCTTCAGCAATCCAGCCAAATTCTGTTCTACAAAGAAATACTTCAATAGAAAATGTTTTCACGGAAGGTGACATTTCATCACCGCCAACTCAACATCGACCAGCGCATCTCTGTGACAACTGGACCGCTGATACAAAAAAAAAAATTAACTAAAATTTCGAACGTGCTAGAAAGAATTTTTAAAAAATAATAATATAATAAAAAGATACTTTGGAGCTATGATTATAGAAAATTTAAAGTCCCCATTCGTAAAATTAGATTACAGAGAATATTTTCCAATATTTTTAGGATTACTGAGTACTTTAAAAATTACATAAAAAGGGGCCCACCCGTATCTAATCAATCTTTCCTATCTAACCGCATAATGAATGTCGTCATGAATGGGCATGCCTCCACATCCAACCACACGAACGCTCTATCCTAGGTCCGACGCTCTTTCCAATCTTCATAAATGTTCCCCAGATGTGATCAAATCCCAAGTCGGCATCTACGCAGATGACACCTCCATCTACTCCCGCATCAGTAAGAAATCTGCTGATCCCGAGAAGGACCTCCACTCAATGGTGGATTGGGGTAAGAAGTGGCTCGTAAAATTAAATGCCTCTAAAACGAGACTCCTATCTGTCAACCATCACAGGCAATCTCTCTTGCCACCTATAAACACGAACCAAGAAAGTCTCTCTGAAAGCTATACACTGCACCTCCTCGGCTTTGCCCTTTCTTCTGACCTCAAGTGGAATCATTACATTGAATCAATAGCTAAATCCACTGCTAGGAAGGGTGAGTCACTGTGTCGGGCCAGGAAGTTTTTCCCCCTGAATCCATATTGCAAATATACAAATCAACCATTCGACCATGCATGGAATACTGTTGTCATATCTGGTAAGGCGCCCTGCTGTTCGTCTCAGTGTTCTGGAATGGCTCAACAGGAGAATCTCTAATGTGATTGCAGCTCGATTCCAGCCACTTTCTCATTGGCGAGATGTAGCTTCCCTCAGTCACTTATATAAATACTTTCATGGCTTCTTCTCTGACGAATTTAAGTCACTGGTGTCCCCTCCACAAGAATATAATCGGGCAACCAGACTGGCAACTAAGTCCCGCCATTTTACAGTTAGATCAACCAAATGCAGGCAACAATTCTACTCCATCAGCTTCTTTTCTCGCGCTTCCCGCCTGTGGAACTCCCTTCTATATACTTGCTTTCCTGACGGTTACAACCTCCAGGAATTTAAATACAAAGTCAATTCCCACCTAAATCCAGCCCTTTCCACATCATCCCGTGTATCCTGTTCTGTTCCTTTCTCTCTACCTTCGTCACTGTCTTCACTCTTGTCTTCACATCCTTCTCTTACCCTTTCTCTTTTACCCCTGTAGCTGGTTTGTCTTTGTCTTCACTTTTTTCCTGTCTAAAACTTTAACTCTCTTATGTAGCCCCCTGCACATTAGTGGCGATACCGCCTTGCTTGGGGTGAAATGATTAAAAAAAAAGAAATCTGTCGACAACTTTTCTTTTAGTACCTTTTTGCGTGATTAACGAGTGACAAGATCATAAGTACTACGCAATCACAGCTACTGTTGGTTTTAAAAATCCATTTTTCTGTTGTTTTAAACTTAAAGTAATTAATATTATTTTTCAAATTAGATTAATTGTACTTTATGTCAGCTAATATTCCTCAAATAAAGTTTCAGAAAGTATAATTTATTTTTGGAAAAATTTTAAATTGAAAGCAAAAATAAAAATTCTATTCTATTCAAGAGAATTTCTATCTTAAATAAACCGGAGTATTTTGCACAATGGAAATAGCAAATTTATTTATTTACGTTTCATTTAAATATAAAAAGAAATATTCAAGAATCTTCATTTATATAAATTTATTTTAAACTTTAGATATCGAAAATTAGTCTCAGTATTATTCATGTTTCGATTAATTTTACATAATAAAAAAAATCTTTCGGCCATATGACGTTGAATACACCGGTTCTCGCTCGATCACCGAAGTTAAGCAACGTTCAACCTGGTCAGTACTTAGATGGGTGACCGCTTGGAAATACCAGATGCTGTAAGCGTTTAGTGATGGATATGCGTTGTGGTGCAGTGGATATCGAAAAGAGAAATCGGTGAGCCGAGTTCGAATACCCTACATTCACTTAAGCACTGGTACCCTTGGGAAAGGTATTAATTCGTCCCTTCCCTCCAGTTATGGATTAAATAACTGGGTAGGTCTTGGGGACCCTGCCCTTAAAAACAAATCCCAATGAATCTTGATACTCGAAAAGAAAAAAAATCATTACTAAACACAAAAACATATAAAAACAACAATAAATTCTTTGAAAGAAAAAGGTATTACTAGCAATAAATAAAAATTTAGTTGGCAATAAATGACCCGCCGAGGTTGATATGCCATAAAACAACCAACCAATATATTTATGTCTTTCTTATATTTCCAAGTATTAGCCTACCTACGCAAACTTTGAGTCGTAGCGCGATATAAACAAGTAGTTGGCTTCGGGCATCTGCAGTAAGCTCTGCACGTCACTGCCTAAACTGATAAAATTATTTCAGTGAATAAAGAGTACAGAACAATAACGGTGATTTTTAGTAAACGCAGACTACGTAAGGCACAAGGACAAAAGCATGGAACACCAAGTAATGATCGAACTGACGACTCAGTCTTAATTGATCAAGCAAAAAAGCTTGTTAATCCTTATACTACACCGAAGAGCGTTTGTCGCTTAATACATCCACTTTTAGGGCGGGTCAGATGAAAACATAGAAGCTGGAATTATTCAAAAGCTTAACATCAAAGAAATGTTGTTACCCCAAATTCTTTGATGTCGCGTCAGAAGTGGGGAGACGAAGTGGGTGGAAGTGAAATCATCTCGTCGCGGTTGTTTTTTTAGTTTTTCTTTTTTAACACTAGGGCTTTATGCGTCATCAACTTAAAAAAAAACCATGTATCACGTGTTCCGACTTTGATTAACATTGTCGCCGCTCAAGTTTGTACGAAAGGAAATATAATGTTAAGAGATCGTGCGGTGCTACTAAATGATGTTGTTGTTCGTCTTCTTCTATGTGCCCTGTCCCTTCAGGACGTAGGCGATCATGGCTCTCTACGTTTCCCTATCCCTTGTGGCTCTTAGTATGTTTGCTCCTGTTACTCCTGGCAACCCCCGTTCCGTCATCCACCTGATCAGGCCCTGCAAATATGTTATCCGCTGCCTTCCACTGTCTCTCTTTCCTTCTATCTGGCCAGTCAGTATCAGCTTCTCCAAGCTCTCCTTCCTCATTGCGTGTCCCAGGAATTTCAATTGTCTCTTCTTGATGCTCAGTATTAATTTCCTTTTTGTTGCCATTCTTTCCAACACCTCATCGTTGCTTGCATGCTCAGTCCACGATATCCGCAGCATCCTTCTGTAGAACTACATTTTTCTCTTCGATGATATTGTCCAGCATTCACTGCCGTATTGAAGAACTGACATCACATAGCAATCCAGCACTCTTTTCTTTGTTTCTAGTGAAATTTTCCTGAGTTAGTACTTTACTCAGCTTCTGGAACGCGTCCTTTGCCATGCCAATTCGCCTTCGGATCTCTGTGTCGCACTTTCCATCTCCTGTTAGAACACTTTCTAGGTATTTAAATTTTTGGACTTGCTTGATTCTGGTATCCTTCACCTGTATTTGGCATTTTGGGTTGCACCTTTTGCTGATGACCATGCATTCAGTTTTCTTAAAGTTTTTTGTAGTCCTTTTTTGTCACTCTCCACCGCTACCTTCTGTAGGAGGTCTTGTACCCAACTAAAAAGGAACACATTTATAAATAATAATAATTATAATAATAACAATTATAGTAATAACATCAACGTAAGTCTTATATTAAGAAAATCGGAAAAGCCTAATAATCTAGGATGTGCGTTGTGGTGCAGTGGATATCGGCTTTGAACGAGAAATCGGGAATCCGAGTTTGAATTCTAGTTGAATTCCTAGCATTCACTTACACGCAAATACCCTTCCCTCCAATTATGTGTTAAATAACAGTACAGATTGGGTTCTATAGCCTTGGCTGGCAACCAGTCTACCGCAGAAAGCAATGGCAGCCTACTGCGGGATAATTTTCTGTCCAGTCAGTCATGTCTCGAAAGAGACATGATCGACCAAGCGTGTATCACGTATGGCATTTAACTGACTGACTATCGTTTCAGAAGACAGCGTTGCTTGACGCTGCAAATGGTCAATGAAAGGCGCAATCAATTTGAGGATGAGCGATTTGATGGAGAACACCTACAACACAATATATCCGGGGAAGAAGGAAAAGTGTGGAAGAAAATAATAATAATAATAATGGCTTTATTCTTGCTGCGCAAGACCAAAGTCTTTTCACGAGGAACTTTTAGGCAAATATTACACATAATAATGTGGATCAAAATGCAAGTTCTGTGATATATACCAAGAAGCAATAGACCATCTAATCTCTGAATGTTCTGTACTTGCCCCAAATGAATATAAAAATCGTCACGATAAAGTAGGGCAATATTTACATTGGAGAATGTGCAAACACTATGAAAAATCTGTAAACAAACACTGGTATGACCATCACCCAGCACCGGTTAGAGAAATAGAAGACGTCACCATTCTATGGAATTACACCGTCTATCCAGACAGAAAAATTGAAGCAAATAGGCCGGACATTATTGTTAAAAACCAAAAGAAAAAACTTACCTATTAATTGTTATGGCTTGTCCAGCGGATTGTAACATAGCAACCAAGGAATTCGAAAACTGTCAAAATAAAAAGACCTGGAAATTGAAATAAAAAAAATGTGGAAACTGAAAACAAGAATCGTGCCAGTGATAGTGGGTGCACTTGGAATGATAAAAAATGGAACAAAAGAACACATTGAAAGAATCCCTGGAAGCCCCAGCTTAAGATATATACAAAAAAATTTTCTTGTTAAGTACAGCCCACCACTAAGGAGAACTTTGTCTATGTAACGCTAGGGATGTTAGGGGAGAGAGAAAAAAACATGAAATGGAGCCATAACAACACATCACGACCTGCCTTAGTTATTTCGACAGACTTGGTAGATAGTGCGACCATAGCAGAAGTTGAATTATGATGGAAAATGACGTAATAATTGTGGTCAGCGATCGCAAAAACAAGATGTACCATTTTATTGATATGGCAGTCCCTGCAGACTGTAATGTAGCTTTAAAGATATTCAAAGAAAAAAAAGTTCAAGGACCTTGTAATGGAAATCTAAAAAATGTGGCATATGGACATCAACGATTCGAGTTGTAGTTGGAACCTTCGATTTGATTGGAAATGTTTCTGATAGACGCATTGACTGGATACATGATAGCCTAAGCCTTAAAGAAATACCAAAAAATTGTACTCACAAGTACAGCTCACATCTTATGAAGTTCTTTGTCCGTGTAAAATAGGTACTTCCACGAATTTGCTGAAAAATCAGCATAGCATGAAAAGAAAAACAGACCTCCAAAAGTTAACAAAGATTTTTCCGTCAAAAATCTCTTTAAATATGACATGGGACTGTGGAGAACTACGATAAACCAAAGTAACACCAAAAGCACTGCCACTTCAAATCGTCTGAAAATCCAACAAGGAATATTTCATGAAAATTCCCTGTCAGTCATTTTGTTATGTCTGTCCGTAATTTCATTTTTCAATCACGTCTTAAACAATCTTGCACATATACAAATCAACCATCCGTCCGTGCATTGAACACTGCTGCTATATCTGGTCGGGTGCTCCTGCTATTCACCTAGGGGTCCTTGACAAAATCCAACGGAGAATCTGTAATGTGATCGATCCCGACTTGGCAGCTCGAATGCAATCACTTTCTCACCGGCGCAATGTGAATTCCCTGTGTCTCTTCTACAAATACTTTCATGGTTTCTGCTCAAATGAACTTAGCTACCCCCATACCATGAATGTGCTCGAGCCACAAGATTAGCAACTAGGTCCCACCCTTTTACTGTGAAACTAATAAATTGTAAACGCAAATTCTACTCCCTCAGCTTCTTTTCTCGCACTTCCCGCCTGAGGAATTCACTTCGATTTATTTGCTTTTCCGACAGCTACAATCTGCAAGAATTCAAATGTAAAGTCAATAGTAATCCCCTATCTCACTAACTTGCATCTTCTTTCTCTCTCTCTCTCTCTCTCTCTCTCTCTCTCTCTCTCCTGCTCCTTTCTTCGCCCACTCCACTCTCATCAGTATTCTCATCCTTCTCCTACCCTCTTCCTGACACCCCTGTAACCTGCCACTCTTTCTCATAAGTTACCTCCGATGTAACCCCTGCTCAACAGTTGCAGGAAAATGCCTTGCTTGGGGCGACACGATTATAAAAAGAAAAAAAAACTAAACAGTAATAAAAAAAAAAGAAAAGAAAAGAAAAGAAAAAAAGAAAAAAAGAAAAAAAGAAAAAAAAGTATTTAATCATTTATTTTACATTGATGGTGTTAAACATTCGCCAAAAACAACAATCAATTGAAAGATCTCAATACAATAAAATGTTTCAGTAATGACATCGGTATGGATTTCGGATTAGATAAATGTGCAAAAGTAACATTCAAGAAAGGGAGAATTACAGAAACACACTCAATAGATCTCGAATTTGGCACAAGGATTAGGAAACTAAAAGAAGAAGCCTATAAATACCCATGAATCAGCAAAGGAGATGAGATACAGTAATACTGAAATGAATGACAAAACAAGAAGAGAATACTACAGGCGGATGTCTGTATCGTACCAAATACCGTGTTGAATTCACAAAACAGGATATCAACCATAAACATTTTGACTATCCCTCTGGTGCAATACAGTTTCAAAATCCTAAATTGGACCATAGCTGACATTAAGTGATTGGATGTCAAAACGAGAAAGCTTTTCACTTGCCACGACGTGCATCATCCTTGCAGGCTGTAGTGCATCATTGAAGATCTTCAAAAATCTATCAAAATGCAAAGATCTTGAAGTGGAAATTATAAAATATTCGGCATATGAAGATATCAATAAATCCAGGTGTAGTTGGAGCCCTAGTATTGACTGTAAAAGTTCCAATGGACTCATTCAAGGGTTCCTCGGCAGCCCACACTTTAAAGAAATACAAAAAATTGAGCTCACATGTACAGCTCACATATTATGAGGAGCTTTGTGTATGTAAAATATATTTGATCTTATGATATTTCTGTTGTTGTTTTTTTAAAAGATGTTCAATGGAAAATGCCACTTTGTTGGTTTGCTGCCTTCTTTCTCAATAATAATAATAATAGTGACAACTCCTGCAGACTGCAGTATAGGTTTGCAGATCTTAAAAAATAAATCTATCACAATACAAGGATCTTGAAGTGGAAATCTAAAAAATGTGGTACATGAGCACCATCAACAATTCCAATTGTCTTTGGAGCCCTCAGATTGATTGGAAAAGGTTCCGATAGACTAACTGAAGGATTTCCTGGCAGTCAATGCCTTAAAGAAATACAAAAAAAATTATACTCACAAGTCCAGCTCATATATTACGGGGAGTATTATCGTTGTAGAATGTGTGTTGCCTTAGTTTGTGTGTGTGTGTGTATGTGTGTGTGTGTGTGTGTGTGTGTGTGTGTGTGTGTGTGTGTGTGTGTGTGTTTCATATATAAAAATAATCAGTGGAAAATGTCATTCAGCCATTTCTGACCTGAGATCTCTTGTTGGGACCCAGAAAGAAAATTTATAAGCAATCTAAGAAAATAATAATAATAATAATAATAATATTTTCTTGAGCTCAACAGACTTCGTCCTTGAGCTCACCAAACTAAACAACAACAAAAAACTTGTAAATGCGTCCTCATTGACCTGCTTGTTCCTGATAACAACATTATCAAAATCAAATTGAAAATCTCAAGAAATACACCGACCTCTGGATTGAAGTTGCCTGAATGTTGGTTGTTATCAATCAGTCATCCGGTTCTAAACCACCGAACTTAAAGCCCAACATCGAGAAAATCCGAATAAAGCCCAGTATCCCCATCGCTTCAGAAATCTACGTTGTTTGGCAATGCAAATATTCTGAGAGAGGTGCGCTCTGCCTAAGGTCGTCCGGTTGGATAGAGATCACCCACAATGCATGGGCTCTGGTTGAAAACGAAAAAAATGCCCGAAAGAAGAAAATAATAAATGCAGAAAACAACGTGATGTGGGCGTCAGCTTAAAATTGTACTAAATAACAGATATCATATCATTTAATGACTTTCAACAACAGCAACAACTAAAGTCGATACAACATGTAACTCTAAGAGAAAATAATGACATAATCAAGATGTCGACGTTTCACATTACTTCAAACAAGTGGCTCGGAAGTAAGTCCCCATCAATAATGAAAAGAGCGATAACAGTTACTGGACTTGTGAAACCAATTGTGCAGAAAAATTCTTCTAAGAGAAATTTCAACAGACAGCAGCAACGACTGCTCCGCCAATGAAAGCCGAAAGTTTCCTTATAAGGAAATGGATAATATTACAATTGTTGTTAATATATAGAGTATCGAGAAGAATCTCAGTGAACTAGAAGTCCTATCGGGATTTATTATCGACTAAAATAATTTCAGCCACATAAGATACGTGAAATATAAAGTGTTGAAGGCAGACTCAAAATAAAACCGAAAGAACGTTTAGACATGGAAGATAAGAAAATAATAACTGTTAACCGTATAAGACAGAATGCATGGACGTCAGTAAAAGGGCTGCTCAAATTGTGAGCTACATAGTGGGGATGGCAAAATAAAAAAAAATGTACAGAAATTAAAATATTTCGGTCGTTGAGTAACATGAAGATTCTTGCTATTGAAGACCACAAGATCAATACTGGCGTTCCCTGAGATTATCTTCTTGGTTCTACCTTCTTTCAGTTTTATAGTCATGATCTGTCTAAGAACATAGACAGACATCTATACATGATCCAACTTCTTCTTCGTGTGCCGTGTCCCTTCAGGACGTAGGTGATCATGGACTTCCACTTGGCTCTGTCTCTTGTCGCTCTCAATAATATTTTTCTTGGTATCTCTTCTAAGCCCTACTTCCCAAGCATTTGCTCATACCTGACAAGTACGTCTAGCACCGCTTTCCCCTGTCTCTTCTTCCATTTATCCGACCTGCGAGTATCAAGTTCTCCATGCCTTCCTTCCTCATTACGCCTCCCAGGAACCTCATTTGTCTCTTCCTGATATTTATTATCAGCTTTCTTCTCGTTTGCATCCTTTCCAACTCCTCATCGTTGCAAACGTGCTGCGTCCATGGTATCCTCAGCATCTATATAGAACCACATTTTTGATGCCTCAAGCCTTTCCTTCATCTTTGATGGGATCGTCCAGCATTAACTTCCATACAGAAGGACAGATATTACGTAGCAATCCATCACTCTTTCCTTTGTTTCTAACGAGATGTTCCTGTGTTTCAGTTCTCTGGTTAGCTTCTGAAATGCGTCTTGGAATGCGATATCCGTACTCAGAATTCTATCTGATGATACAACAGCATCTTCAAAAATCCAGAAACTGGTAGTTGATTTCTCGTCTGGCGTAACAAAGATAGACCAATGGGAGAAGGACTGGATTGTAACATTCAACACCACCAAAACCAAACTAGTAACGTTCAGCCATCACCTAACAAACGCTGAACTTTCACTTATCATAATGTATGAGTGTCATATCAAGGGGGCTTCTTGCCTTGAATGACTATTAAGATTCAAGCTTTTCCTAGACACTGGAATTCATATATGCGATCCATCACTAAAGATACTGGGAAAAGGTCAGTTCCTTGTAACTCTCTACTAAATACCAATGAGTAAAGTTACAAAACTATCCGTCTATTTAAATAAATATATGTGTGTGTGTGTGTGTGTGCGTGTGTGCGTGTGTGTGTGTGTGTGTGTGTGTGTGTGTTTTATTAAATTCCACTGAAAAGGTCTCTGATTAAATTTTTATTTTTAAATTTTTATTTCCAATTTGCATCGTGCTTTTTTAGTAAGTTTGTTTTGAAGAGTAATACATAAATCGCCGAAGTGATAACTGTTTTTTTTTTTAATTTTTTTCTCTAGAGAGCGCAATCGTAATGAGAACATAATATTCGTCATCCACATACGAGCCTGTTTCGTGTTATCACAGCTAAACATTGTGGCTAAACATCAACCTGCCTCTGGCCGGGATCGAATATATATAGATATATGTTTATTAAAAGCGTTTACTCTAGGACGAGACATTGTCCCTTTAATGTCGAAACAAAATGTACACTTTGTAGTAGATTGTAATTTGAACATGTTCTAAATTATAAATATTCACAGCCTTATTTCTATATTGAGCACTGTTTTAAATTAATGTTTTGAATGTAGTTAATATTTTCCTCATTCCTTATTCATTTGGATATATATATATATATATATATATATATATATATATATATATATATATAAGGTAACCCAAAAAGTTCTGTCCGTTTTTGATTAGTCATTGAATGAAGTTGAAATATATACGAAATGTGTGTAGCAATTGTTTTCAAATTCGGAGAGCCGGAATTATGAACATCAGACGTTATAAAAAACACGAGCACCGTGCCCGGCCATCAGTTATAAGCTGGACAGCTGTGAAAAGGATGGAAGTGTCTAGAGATCTCGTTCGGGGCTCTTTGCTTTACGACTTCAATATGGGCTTATCATCAGCTGCATCACGTCGCCGCATATGCAAGCGTTTGGAGATAGTGCTGTGGATGGACGTACTGCAAGGCGTTGGTTTCGAAAATTCTAGTCGGGAGATTTGTCTCTCCTGATGAGACACGCAGTGGACGACCACAGGTCTTGAATGGCGGAGTTCTGAAGGCGGCCATTGAAGAGGACAGTACTCTAACGTGTGATGAACTTGCAAGACAGTTCAACGTTTCCGATGAAACAGATTTCACCTGCACCGCCTAGGTAACACGTACAAACTGAGCTGTTGGAGGTCCACAAAGGACAACGAGTGGCAGCCTGCATATCGCTGCTTTCTCGCCACAGTACTACGTCCTTATTCAATCGAGTGCTTACCTGTGATGAAAAGTGGGTTCTGTACGAAACTCCCAAGCCTTCCAGACATTGGTTGTCTACTCAGGATGCTGTCCCTCACACCGCAAGACCGCCTATTCACCCACGCAAGATTATGCTTTGTGTCTGGTGGACGTCAAGTGGTTCATTATGAACTACTACCAACGGGTCAAACGGTCACTGGAGACCTATACTCACAGCAATTAAAACGTGTGCAACAGGAATTGCGCCAGAAGGAGCCAGCACTAGCAAAGGTGTGTTTTCCTCCATAACAATGCCAGGCCGTATGTCGCGCGAGTGGTCAGGGATACCATACAGCAACTTGGGTGGGAGATATTGTGCCATCCATCTCATTCACCTGACCTTGCGCCATCCGATTACCACCTCTTCCACTCCCTAGATAATCATCTTCGTGGGAAATTCTTCACCAATGAAGCAGACTTGCGCAAAGCCCTCACGGACTTCTTTGCGTCAAAACCCCCCGAGTTCTACTGCAAGGGCATTGAACAGCTGGAGACACGTTGGCAGAAGATGCTGGATGCCGATGGCGATTACTTCTGTTACGTCTGTTGGTAGTCGAGCGAACTCTGGATTTTAATTAGATCGCCTGTATACGATCGATCCCTAAAAATGCTGTAAAAATATTCGATTCCTTGTACCTGACTGCTCTTCGTATGCCCCATATTTAAGAGAGCCACATCAAACTAAAAATGAATTATGTTGCCATATCTTGGCTAGAGATACCTAGTCCTTAATTTCCTTTCTAGATTTAGTTTAAAAGTGTCTACGCGATATTCAATTATCATGATAGATGGATGTTCTCTCAAGGAAGCCCCCTATCTTAAACGTCTTTTGGGATTCGATCTTCAAGTAGAACTCAAATATAGGATCCATCGCTAAAGATGTTGTAAAAATGGTCAGTTCTTTTTTTCCCCAGTAAATATCTGATTCCTTCTAATATACTCCATCTTTACAATAGCCAGATCAAACCAAGAAATGATATGTTGCTTCCATATCTGGGCGGGAAATTTCTAGGCTTCACTCTACATTCTTTTTAGACTTCAAAATCATATACGCGGCCTTGTGGTTGATGAATTGTTCTCCACCTTACAATCTCTTTCTTACAGATAAAATTTTGCAAAGCTTTCGCAACTTCCATGGTAAATGTTCTTATGAACTGCATTCATTGGTTCCATAGATTCTGTCATTTTGCACGGAGATTAATCATCCACGTGCAAAATACGTATTGTATTAGTAAGAAAGAATTACAACTCTGACAACTTCTTTCCCAGAACTGATACACTGTGTGGGGGAAAAAACTCCTGGAAAAACGCTTTCACGACCTCTCCAGTTTTAATTTCTTCAAGTCTAGGGTTAACTTTAATGTTACTCCCCGCCACGTCTATTGAACAGGTGAAGAGGCTCATCCCTTGTTTCCTGTTTAGGATGCGGTTTCCGGTTTTCTCTTTTCCAATCTTTTCCCTCTATTCTTTTTTTTTTTCAATTGGAGTAGATACACTAAACTATCGCCCGGTTCACACTCCACCCACGTCTATTGAACAGGTGAAGAGGCTCATCCCTTTTTTCCTGTTTAGGATGTGGTTTCCGGTTTTTCTCTTTTCTAATCTTTTCATTCCTATGTAGCCCCCTGCACATCAGTGGGATTACCGCCTTGCTTGGGGTGATATGATTAAAAAAAAAAAATAATTTCATCAACTGCACCTTACTCTCTTATAAGATCAAGTTATTTCTTTTTTCTTTGTTTCTTTTACTCTCAATAACCCTTTGCGTTTTATCTGCTTTACTGCCTTGCAGAGGGGGAAATGATTTTTTTAAAATAGCAGAGAATATGAACCGTTTTCACAAAGAAAAGAGTTGAAGTGATGGAGATCTGTTGTACCAACAAATGTTTGGGAAAACATGAACACATTATGTGCAAAAAAGGAAAGTTTTAAATATTTCTGGTACTCATAATATGGATAGAAATCTTAGAAAAAAATAATACTTATAGTACTTACTGAAAGTAAGATAAGCAGAGGTAAACAGCGTGTAGTCGCCATAAAGAGTTAAGTCATTAAATAGCGGAACAAGGACAAAAAAAAAGAAAGATCGTAATGCTTCAAAAGTTGCTTAGGATATCAAAAGACAGGAAATAGCGGAGAGCCATTATTACCAACTATCTGAGAGTTGGTAATACTTTATAGGGAGCTTAGGCACTTATATATGGGCCACAAATAAAAAATTATGCAAACCCCACGACCACCACCATATAAAGAGAAAGTTCCACTCAGATAACTTTATCCCAAGATCTGCTACTTTGTGAAATAGACTCCCGCAGGGATTTTTTTCCTGAACAATACAAGTCCCTTCCATCTTACAATCTCTTCTTCCTACTATCACTTTTATTTTTATCATACATCATTTATTACCATTTTAACAGTGATTACCTTGAGTGGCTCTCGAGCCTTGATTTGGATATATTTGAGTATATTAAAAATGCATCAGCGTATTAGCTGTCTGTTCATATCTCTTTTTATTTTTATTTGTTTATTACAATCTGATCATATCATATCTATCTATCTATCTATCTATCTATCTATCTATCTCAGTCTATTCATATCTATCTATCTATCTATCTATCTATCTATCTATCTCAGTCTATTCATATCTATCTATCTATCTATCTATCTATCTATCTATCTTCTTTTCTTTCCTCTTTCGCCCTCTCTCTTCCTCTCCCCGCTATCTCTCTATGTATATACATTCCTGTTTAAATCCGAGGTTCAGACAGAATGTCTGGATGTTTGCCTGCAAAAAAAAAAAAAAAAAATTATGTGGCCCGCCTGACAACTCATTCACCCTTCTCTCTCTGTACCAAAGAAAAATAGCCCAGTGGATAGACTACAGAAAACTTACACCAATAAATATAATTCAAATCGTCAATGCTCAACGGGCATCTAACATTTATGCTGAGTAGGAGTATTGAGAGACTGAAAATTTCGCTAGAAACAAAGAAGAAAGTAATAGATTGCTATGTGATGTCTGTTCTTCAATATGGCAGTGAATGCGGGACAATCTCCTCAAAGATGAAAGAGAGACTTGAAGCAACCGAAATGTGGTTCTACAGAAGAATGCTGAGGATGTCGTGGACCGAACACGTGAGCAACGATGAGGTTTTCGCGAGGATAGAAACGAAATGTAAACTAATACTTAGCATCATGAAATGGCAGCTGAAGTTCCTGACACATGTAATGAGGAATGAGATCTTGGAGAATCTGATACTCACAGGTCAAATAGATGGAAAGAGAGACATAGAAAAGAAACGCGTAACGTAGTTGATAGGCTTGAGGAAATGAATGGCAAAGCGGAGATGGGAGAAGTAACAGGAGAAAACGTGCTAAGAGCCACTAGGAATTGGAAGATGTCGAGGACCATGATCGCCTACGCCTTGAAGGGACGCGGCACAAAGATTAAGAAGGAGCGAAAATGTTAAAAAACCTGAACAATGTACTCAGTACCAACGCCAGTCGTCTTCTCTGACATTTGTCAACAGCACAGTTTAATGTTAATTTGTGAAAGGAGTTATTAATATCTAGATGTAAAATATCCTAATATACATTTTATTAAATTTTTATTAAATATCCTAATATACATTTTATTATACATATGTATAAACATATACAGACACATTGCATAAAACAATAGTTTTTGTTTATGATCACATATAAAGATTATGAATATAGTGATTCATATATAAATTTGTGTATATATGTGCGTCTGTATGTGCGCAAACTTATATATATATATATAGATAGATAGATAGATAGATAGAGAGAGAGAGAGAGAGGAAAAAGAAAGAGAGAGAAAGAGAGAGAGAGAAAGAGAGAGATGAAAACTCAACACACAATTAAACGATTATAAATCCAGAAATTCTTTTGGCAGTTGTAAAAATAGAAGCTGCTTCTTCAGACACAAGGAATCAAATAGTTTAATTCAAAATATTAAAAAAAATTAAGTTAGCACGGAGAGGAAATAATGTGGTTAGATGAAGTGTAGAGGGGTATACGGTTTAACATTGGAGCAGTGATCGTACTGGTAAAGTCCCAAAAATTAAAGAACAGCGTATTTAATTGGAGTAGATAGACTGGACTATCACCCGGTTCACACACCACCCACGTCTATTGAACAGGTGAAGAGGCTCATCCCTTGTTTCCTGTTTAGGATGTGGTTTCCGGCTTTCTTTTTTCCAATCTTTTCACTCTTACGTAGCCCCCTGCACATCAGTGGCGTTACCGCCTTGCTGGGGGTGATATGATTAATATATATATATATATATATATATATATACAGAGAGAGAGAGAGAGAGAAATTTGTGTAGCAATGTTTTTTTAACATGTCTCGTTGAATATAACAGACAAGGAAAATTTCATTAAATTTTATCTAGTTTTCCCACCAATCTTACTTTTTTCCGTTTGTTGGGAGTAATGGAGTTCAAATAGGTAGAATCGGGTTTCAATCCTGGGTTAAAAGCAATCAGATGTCTAACCGTACTGATGAGCTGTGATACATCGAAATAGATCTGTCTGCGGATGACTATATATATAAATATATATATGCTCCTTTGCACACTCACTAACTCGTCAGACACACACACACACACACACACACACACACACACATATATATATATATATATATATATATGAAGTGGAACATACGACATAGCCATACGTCTTTCTATCGCAATTTACCTGTAGAATCCGTCAAATTGTAAAGTTACAGTGAATAATCTTAAAGACTCCAGCTGCATTTTCACATTGTTTTTTCTATATATTTTATCTTGTTTTTTTACAGATAAAAACACATCTCTGATATATATAATACAGCGAAACAGGTTTGTATGCGGGTGACTATATATATATATCATAGAAGAGATGTAATGTGTAGGAAAACCAATCCCATAGCTTTTATTATGGCTGGAAGACAAGAATCTAGCTGTTCATCTTTCCTCTGACCTAGCCTAGGTGGCCGTATAAGGAAAAGGCAGGTTTGTAAAATTCAATAGAAAAAATAATTCTAGTAACGTTCCACTTGGGAGACCCCCCAAAAATTCACCCATCATATTGGGTGAATCTTCTCTCAAGGACGTTGCTTGCCTTGAACGTTTATTGTGACTTAAGTTTTACCAGATCTCTCGAAGAAATTGTATATCTCATCTATTGCTGAAAAATGGTTGGTTCATTGTTCAGCTCCAATATGCATATGAGTCAGCCTGCAATACCCATTACAAGAGCTAGATCAGACAAAAAAATTAGTATTGATGCCATATCTACCCAGTCCTCCCTTGTGATTGTCTTCATCAAAAGTGTCTACACGGCCTTGTGGGTGATAAAACATTTTCAGCTCTAGAATTACTTTTCTTACAGATGGAACGCCAGGAGCCTCTTGCTGCTGCTCTGTAGTTATTTCCATGGCATATTTTTCGACGAGCTACGTTCCTCAGTCCCACCAAACCTGGACTTTAGAACTGTGATCCGACATGCAACATACACAACGGTAAACCGTATTCCAATTGTAAGACCTCGATATAGCAGATCTACTTCAGTTATTTTTCTCACCGACGGGACATGGCTTCCCTCTATGACGAGCTTCTTTCTCTGGTGACCCGATCACATAAATTCACTCGTGCTATTAAATTGGCATCTAGGTTCCTCTTTTTTATCGTTGAAATAGTCAAATGTAACCGTCCCTTCTACTCCTAGAGTTTCTTTTCTTGCACTTCCCGTCTGTGAAACTATCTTCCGTATACTAGATTCCCCGATAACTACAATTTCCAAATGTTTAAATGCAAAGTCAATTGCCATCTCCTACCTCCCTAAATCCCATCCACCTCCGTAAATCTTAGGGTGAAATGATAATTAAAGAAAATAAGAAGTAATTTCTTTTCGGGCTGCTTCTTCCCTAAAACTGCTGCGTTGTGGAACAGTTTTATGACAGGATATTTTTCTAATCACTACATCTTTTGCTTGTTGTCTTTTCTTATGTATAATGTAACCATAATAACAAATACCTATCAGGATCATACAATCATGGATGAAAATATTCTTATTTCTCTTAATTTTGAAAATTGCGCATTCATAAAAAAAATCCCTGAAAACACCGAAAGATAGAAACCGTGGTTGCGTAATAACAAGTTTACAAATGAAAAATATCCAAAAGTTCTACAATATAATTGTATTGAACACTTTTTAATACAACTGTGTACTGGTCTAATTTAATTATGTTCAAAAACCACTTAACTAACTAAATAATTATATATATATATATATATATATATAGAGAGAGAGAGAGAGAGAGAGAGAGAAAGAGAGAGAGATGGATAGATAGAGAGAGAGTGGGGGGTATACCACGTGATACCTGATAGTTCTCGAACCTGAACAGTATGTGTTGTGATATTAACGGATATACGAACTCAGCTAATGTTGAAAAATTAATTATCTGGTAGAAAGAAAGAAAGAAAGAAAGAAAGAAAGAAAGAAAGAAAGAAAGAAAAGGAAAGATTTTTAATTATCTGGTAGAAAGAAAGAAAGAAAGAAAGAAAGAAAGAAAGTGAAAAAAAAAGAAAAAACTGCGAAAAAGAAAACAAACCCTAACAACCGCAAGAAAACGAAATGGAAAAAAGGCGAAGAAAGAAAAAGGAAGACATTAAAATAAAAAATAAAAACAAAAACAAAGAGAATGTAGAAAAAAAAAGGAAGAAAGAAAGAAAGAAAAGAAAGAAAGAAAGAAAAAAGAAAGAAAGAGATAAATAGAAAAAAAAAACAGTTTCCAGTAAATTAAATCAAAATTGAAATTTTGATCTACCTTAGAGAAAAAATACATTATTTCTTCCAGGTGAAATCCGAGTAGAACATCGTCTGCAAGGAACAAAAAAAAAACTTTTATCGCAGACGTGATTGAATTTCTCTATGTTATTTGTAATATTTATCGTTTAACTTGTTTTTATCCTCAGCTTCCTCTTCTTTCTTTCTTTTTATTTTACACGCACACGCGCACACTCGCACACACACACATATATAAGTATTTCGTATATTATATTAGAATTTATTGATATGTTTCAATCTCTGCATGAAGTGGTATCGGAAATTTCCAAACTAAGAATTCTGAACGCTGTCGCTACAACTGATTTCAGTTATTTGATAAAGCTGATGGATTATTTGGCAACATTTGTTGAATTTTTTATTTTTTCTATTGATTGATTTCCTTGAAAGTTTATAATCGTGAACTGACACTCGACCGGCCTTGAAACACGCTTGCCGCTCAAAAACCTGTGTTCGACAATCTTCATGAAAATAAGGAATGTTCATAAAAATCTGATGAAAAATTCAAGTATCATGGCAACAGATTTGAAAATATCAGCACACAATCTTATTCAATTACGTTGACCGATTTTTCTGTTAGTCATCGTAAATCTTTTAGGATAGTTCCAACACAATGTACAAGAGTAAGTAGCAATTATAAACCAAATTTATAAATAAGTTCAGATATAGATTTGAATTTACGTTCAAAATCAAAAGGTTTTCTATTAATTTTATAAACATTTCTTGATATATCACGATGGTTGGAAATTTGATTTGGTTTGGTTTGGTTTAAGGCAGGGGTCGGCAACTCATTCGATCCCGCGGTCCGGATCGTGTTATAATGATGGGTCGCGGGCCGGATGAAGGCCATTAATGGAAAATTAAGGAAAATTACATATGCAGGCCCCTGTCAACCTAAATATTTAAAACCATGATGAAAATAAACATTGAGAAATCAGAAAAACAAAAGAAAATCTAAAATTAAAAAACACCTAACAAAAATTAATTTTCTTCAAGGAACATCAAAATACTTCAAAGTGAAAAAAATCAACCGAAGTGAAATGAATGAAATTCTGACGTCACTAAAAATTATTTTTTTGTTTATATCCGGGAATCAAAAATTGCAATATATTTTATATTTTCTGGATTTTCTTTCAATTTTCAAACAAATTACTAAAACGAAACAAAATCCTGAATTTATTTTTTTTTTTTTGAATACGTAAATACGAAGAGCACTGATTACATTCATTTGAAGTTTATTTCGGTATTTAAAATTAATTTTTATGTTTATTTTTTTAATTTTTACGCAGAAATGGAGGTGATTGGGTTTTTATCGTGTATTGCGGTCATTGTATTCAAATTCAGTTGGGTGGATCAGAGGAATATAACAGCAGACCTTCTGTTGAATTCGAAAGCCTCGTCTCTCATGTTAAAAATAGAGTCATTGGTAATCGGAAGGTAGGGAAGAGGTAGGGAAAACAAAGAGAGATAGCGAAATGGATTCAAACATTTAAAGGTTCAGTCAGTTAAGTGCCATACGTAATACACGCTTTGGGCGACCATGTCTCTTTCGTGATATGACTGACTGGACAGAAGATTATCCCGCAGTAAGTTGTCATTGTTTTCTGAGGTAGACTGGTCGCCGACCAAGGCTATGGAACTAAATCTGTTCTATTATTTAACCCATAACTGGAGAGAAGAGACGGATTAATACCTTTCCCAAGAGTATTTGTGTAAGTGAATGCAAGGGATCCAACTGGAATTCGAACTCGCCGATTTGTCGTTCCGAGTCAATTTGAAGATTACTTATGTGTTAAGAAATAAAAATAAGCGTGTCACAGGAACAGAAGTGGGTGAAAAGAAAACGAGAAATGAAGAGAAAAAAGAAAAACGAAATATATATATATTCAATTTTCTTTGGCCCAATGCTAGTGTCAAAGAGATGCTGATATTAGCATTTCAATGCTGTTATAAAACAAACAAAAAAACATATCTTTCAACAACTGTTGTTGAGATATATGGGGTTTTTAACTTCACTTACAGTTAGTAGACTTTTGTATTGAGAATTTTCTTTCTTCTAAACTGGTTAACAAATACGGCTAGAAAAATCAATCTACTTTGCTATGAAAGATGAATTGGAATTTCCACGGACATTTGACGAAAAGTGAATGCAACAAACTTGAACAAAGTTCGAATTTGACACGCCGAATTCTCGTTCTGAGCCATTACTCATTGCACTATATGCCCGTCCACGGTGAACAGAACGGAAGCCGAGTGCACAAACCCGGGTGGAGCCGACCAGGCTTGCAGTTCTTGGTGGTAGTAGCAAATATACAAGGAAAAAATATCTATAACGTACTTTCGCTTGTCATCTAAAACGGACAATATCAACAACAAACAAATGTTATTTTAGAATAACATCTACGTAGTAAAACATATAGTCAATCAGTTAAGTGCCATACGTGATGCACGCTTGGGCGATAATGTCTCGAAAGAGACATGACTGACTGGGCAGAAGATTATCCCTCAGTAGGTTGCCATTGCTTTCTGCGGTAGACTTGTTGCCGACCAAGGCTATAGAACCCAATCTGTCCTGTTATTTAACCCATAACTGTAGGGAAGAGACGGATTAATACCTTTCCTAAGGGTATATGCGCGTATAAGTGAATGCAATGAATTCAGCTAGAATTCGACCTCGGCTCCCTGATTTCTCGTTCCGAGCCGATATCCAATGCACCACATCGCACATAACATATACATAAAATAAAGAAAATGTAATTAAAATATATTTTTTTATATTCTAGAGATTAATACCATATATATCGGCTAAAAATGCGAACAATAGAAGCTTCAAGTGCACAAGTAGACTAATAACACACAGATTGCACTATAGTGTACATATAAGTGTACATCACATACAAAAGCAGATCTCTTACACATAGATTGCAATATAAAGTGTACATTCATGACACATAGATCGCATTATAAAGTGTATATCGCTATATAAAGAGTACATCGCATGCCAAATTAGATTCATGACAATTAGATCACAGTAGACCGCAAGCCAATGTCAACTCATAAAACGTAGATCGCATAGAAAACGTGGATTATATGCCAGATGGAATTATGACAAGCGGATCGCAACATAAAGTGTAGATCGCATGCTAAAGACGATTTGTGAAACGTAAAACGTAATATAAAGTGTAGATCGCAGACTAATGTAGATTCATGACACAAAGAACGCAGTGTAAAGTGTAGATCACATACCAAAATATATTGATGACACGTAAATCACAATATATAGTACAAATCACATACCAAAATATATTGATGACACGTAAATCACAATATATAGTATAAATCACATGCTAAAATATATTGATGACACGTAAATCACAATATATAGTATAAATCACATACAAAATATATTGATGACACGTAAATCACAATATATAGTATAAATCACATACAAAAATATATTGATGACACGTAAATCACAAATATATAGTATAAATCACATACAAAATATATTGATGACACGTAAATCACAATAAATAGTATAAATCACATACAAAATATATTGATGACACGTAAATCACAATATATAGTACAAATCACATAACAAAATATATTGATGACACGTAAATCACAATATATAGTATAAATCACATGCTAAAATATATTGATGACACGTAAATCACAATATATAGTACAAATCATATACCAAAATATATAAGATGACACGTAAATCACAATATATAGTACAAATCATATACCAAAATATTGATGACACGTAAATCACAATATATAGTATAAATCACATGCTAAAATATATTGATGACACGTAAATCACAATATATAGTACAAATCACATACCAAAATATATTGATGACACGTAAATCACAATATAGTATAAATCACATACCAAAATATATTGACAGACACGTAAATCACAATAAATAGTATAAATCACATACCAAAATATATTGATGACACGTAAATCACAATAAATAGTACAAATCACATACCAAAATATATTGATGACACGCAAATCACAATATATAGTATAAATCACATACCAAAATATATTGATGACACGTAAATCACAATATATAGTACAAATCACATAGCAAAAAATATTGATGACACGCAAATCACAATATATAGTATAAATCACATACCAAAATATATTGATGACACGTAAATCACAATAAATAGTATAAATCACATACCAAAATATATTGATGACACGTAAATCACAATAAATAGTATAAATCACATACCAAAATATATTGATGACACGTAAATCACAATAAATAGTATAAATCACATACCAAAATATATTGATGACACGTAAATCACAATAACATATAGTATAAATCACATGCCAAAATATATTGATGACACGTAAATCACAATAAATAGTATAAATCACATACCAAAATATATTGATGACACGTAAATCACAATATATAGTGTACAAATCACATACCAAAATATATTGATGACACGTAAATCACAATAAATAGTACAAATCACATACCAAAATATATTGATGACACGCAAATCACAATATATAGTATAAATCACATACCAAAATATATTGATGACACACGTAAATCACAATAAATAGTACAAATCACATACCAAAATATATTGATGACACGCAAATCACAATATATAGTATAAATCACATACCAAAATATATTGATGACACGTAAATCACAATATATAGTACAACTCATAGCAAAAAATATTGATGACACGCAAATCACAATATATAGTATAAATCACATACCAAAATATATTGATGACACGTAAATCACAATAAATAGTATAAATCACATACTAAAAATATATTGATGACACGTAAATCACAATAAATAGTATAAATCACATACCAAAATATATCGATGACACGTAAATCACAATAAATAGTATAAATCACATACCAAAATATATTGATGACACGTAAATCACAATATATAGTATAAATCACATACCAAAATATATTGATGACACGTAAATCACAATAAATAGTATAAATCACATACCAAAATATATTGATGACACGTAAATCACAATATATAGTACAAATCACATACCAAAATATATTGATGACACGTAAATCACAATAAATAGTACAAATCACATACCAAAATATATTGATGACACGCAAATCACAATATATAGTATAAATCACATACCAAAATATATTGATGACACGTAAATCAACATATAGTACAAATCACATACCAAAATATATTGATGACACGTAAATCACAATAAATAGTATAAATCACATACCAAAATATATTGATGACACGTAAATCACAATATATAGTACAAATCACATACCAAAATATATTGATGACACGCCAATCACAATATATAGTATAAATCACATACCAAAATATATTGATGACACGTAAATCACAATAAATAGTATAAATCACATACCAAAAATATATTGATGACACGTAAATCACAATAAATAGTATAAATCACATACCAAAATATATTGATGACACGTAAATCACAATAAATAGTATAAATCACATACCAAAATATATTGATGACACGTAAATCACAATAAATAGTATAAATCACATACCAAAATATATTGATGACACGTAAATCACAATAAATAGTATAAATCACATACCAAAATATATTGATGACACGCAAATCACAATAAATAGTACAAATCACATACCAAAATATATTGATGACACGCAAATCACAATATATAGTATAAATCACATACCAAAATATATTGATGACACGTAAATCACAATATATAGTACAAATCACATACCAAAATATATTGATGACACGTAAATCACAATAAATAGTATAAATCACATACCAAAATATATTGATGACACGTAAATCACAATAAATAGTATAAATCACATACCAAAATATATTGATGACACGTAAATCACAATATATAGTACAAATCACATACCAAAATATATTGATGACACGCAAATCACAATATATAGTATAAATCACATACCAAAATATATTGATGACACGTAAATCACAATAAATAGTATAAATCACATACCAAAATATATTGATGACACGTAAATCACAATAAATAGTATAAATCACATACCAAAATATATTGATGACAAGTAAATCACAATAAATAGTATAAATCACATACCAAAATATATTGATGACACGTAAATCACAATAAATAGTATAAATCACATACCAAAATATATTGATGACACGTAAATCACAATAAATAGTATAAATCACATACCAAAATATATTGATGATTAATGTAACCTACAATAAATAGTACAAATCACATACCAAAATATATTGATGACACGCAAATCACAATATATAGTATAAATCACATACCAAAATATATTGATGACACGTAAATCACAATATATAGTATAAATCACATACCAAAATATATTGATGACACATAAATCACAATAAATAGTATAAATCACATACTCAAATATATTGATGACACGTAAATCACAATAAATAGTATAAATCACATACCAAAATATATTGATGACAAGTAAATCACAATAAATAGTATAAATCACATACCAAAATATATTGATGACACGTAAATCACAATAAATAGTATAAATCACATACCAAAATATATTGATGACACGTAAATCACAATAAATAGTATAAATCACATACCAAAATATATTGATGACACGTAAATCACAATAAATAGTATAAATCACATACCAAAATATATTGATGACACGTAAATCACAATAAATAGTATAAATCACATACCAAAATATATTGATGACACGTAAATCACAATAAATAGTATAAATCACATACCAAAATATATTGATGACATGTAAATCACAATAAATAGTATAAATCACATACCAAAATATATTGATGACACGTAAATCACAATAAATAGTATAAATCACATACCAAAATATATTGATGACACGTAAATCACAATATATAGTACAAATCACATACCAAAATATATTGATGACACGCAAATCACAATATATAGTATAAATCACATACCAAAATATATTGATGACACGTAAATCACAATAAATAGTATAAATCACATACCAAAATATATTGATGACACGTAAATCACAATAAATAGTATAAATCACATACCAAAATATATTGATGACACGTAAATCACAATAAATAGTATAAATCACATACCAAAATATATTGATGACACGTAAATCACAATAAATAGTATAAATCACATACCAAAATATATTGATGACACGTAAATCACAATATATAGTACAAATCACATACCAAAATATATTGATGACACGCAAATCACAATATATAGTATAAATCACATACCAAAATATATTGATGACACGTAAATCACAATATAAAGTATAAATCCCTTACCAAGGTAGATTCATTACATGGACATTGCAATATAAAGAGTAGATCGCATATTAAATTAATTCATGACACATTGATTGTATTATAAAATGTACATCACCTACCAAAGTTGATTCATGACCCGTAGTTCGCAATATAAGTGCAGATGACATACCGAAGTAGATTCATGAGACGGATATCGCAAATAAAGCGTAGATCGTAAATCAATGTAGAATCATCAGACGTACATTGCAATATAAAGTGTAGATCGCATACCAATGTACATTTATAATACGTGCATCACAGTCTATAATGTAAATCGCAAACCAAATTAGATTCATGACATTTAAAGCGTAATCGACCACAAGTCAATGTTGACTCATGACACGTAGATAGCAATATAAAATGTAGATCGCATGCCAAAGTAGATTCATGAAGCGTATATCGCAATGTAAAGTTTACATCGCAAACCAGTTAGGAGTCAAGACAACTAGATCGCAATATAAAGTGTAGATAGCCTGAAAATTTAGATTCATAAAGCGTAAATCGCAATGTAAAGTTTACATCGCAAACCAGTTAGGAGTCAAGACAACTAGATCGCAATATAAAGTGTAGATAGCCTGAAAATTTAGATTCATAAAGCGTAAATCGCAATGTAAAGTTTACATCGCAAACCAGTTAGGAGTCAAGACAACTAGATCGCAATATAAAGTGTAGATAGCCTGAAAATTTAGATTCATAAAGCGTAAATCGCAATGTAAAGTTTACATCGCAAACCAGTTAGGAGTCAAGACAACTAGATCGCAATATAAAGTGTAGATAGCCTGAAAATTTAGATTCATGAAGCGTATATCGCAATGTAAAGTTTACATCGCAAACCAGTTAGGAGTCAAGACAACTAGATCGCAATATAAAGTGTAGATAGCCTGAAAATTTAGATTCATGAAGCGTATATCGCAATGTAAAGTTTACATCGCAAACCAGTTAGGAGTCAAGACAACTAGATCGCAATATAAAGTGTAGATAGCCTGAAAATTTAGATTCATGAAGCGTATATCGCAATGTAAAGTTTACATCGCAAACCAGTTAGGAGTCAAGACAACTAGATCGCAATATAAAGTGTAGATAGCCTGAAAATTTAGATTCATAAAGCGTATATCGCAATGTAAAGTTTACATCGCAAACCAGTTAGGAGTCAAGACAACTAGATCGCAATATAAAGTGTAGATAGCCTGAAAATTTAGATTCATGAAGCGTATATCGCAATGTAAAGTTTACATCGCAAACCAGTTAGGAGTCAAGACAACTAGATCGCAATATAAAGTGTAGATAGCCTGAAAATTTAGATTCATGAAGCGTATATCGCAATGTAAAGTTTACATCGCAAACCAGTTAGGAGTCAAGACAACTAGATCGCAATATAAAGTGTAGATAGCCTGAAAATTTAGATTCATGAAGCGTATATCGCAATGTAAAGTTTACATCGCAAACCAGTTAGGAGTCAAGACAACTAGATCGCAATATAAAGTGTAGATAGCCTGAAAATTTAGATTCATGAAGCGTATATCGCAATGTAAAGTTTACATCGCAAACCAGTTAGGAGTCAAGACAACTAGATCGCAATATAAAGTGTAGATAGCCTGAAAATTTAGATTCATGAAACGAAAATCGCAATGTAAAGTGTACATCGCGAAACCAAATCAGATTCATGACACTTAGATTGCAATATAAACAGTAGATTTCAAAATGGTGTGGATTCATGATTCGTATATCGCAATATAAAGTGTAGATTGCATAGCAAAGAAGATTCATGTCGCGTGTATCGCAGTAGAAAGTAGATCATATGCCATAGTAGATTCATGAAACGTAAATTTCAATATAATGTGTAGACCGCAACCCAATTCAGATTCATGACATTGTTCGCAATATAAAGTGTAGATCGCATGCCAAAGTAGATTTATGATTTGCGGATCACAATATAAAGTGTAAATCGCAAATTAATGGAGATTCTTTACGCCGAGATCGGAATATAAAGTGTAGGTCGCAATCCAGTGTAGATTTATGAGACGTAGATCGCAACATAAATGTGTAGTTCGCATACCAAAGTCGATTCATGACACGAAGATCGCAATATGAAGTGTAAATTGCAAACTAATGTAGATTAATGACACGTAGATTGCAATATAAAGTGTAGATCGCATACCAAAGTAGATTTATGACACGTGGTTCGCAATATAAAGGTCAGCCCATATACTAAAATAGATTTATGACACGTAGATTCATAACACTTAGATAGCAAGCCAAAAAGCATCCAGGAATACGCATTGGTTAAAATAATTCTCTTTCATTTCAATATGGAATAATCAGGAATCAAAAGGTCTTTTAAACTGTGGGGGTTAAATAATTCTTTAAGCACTAACTCGCAACATTCAAGATGTAGGTTGCTTTTCTGTCATTTTATCGCTATTATTATTATTATTATTTATTTTTAATTTCACCCTAAGTAAGGCAATAAATTTACTAAGACGCAAGGGGTTGCTGAGAGCAATGTTATCGGAACAATTACTATTAAAATATTTATAGAAAAAGCACAAGGATGCTATGTTGTTGTTGTGAGAAAATAATTGAAGCTGAAATGCCAAGTCAGGATTGATAACATTGCAGATTCTTCTTTGTTTTTTTTTTCTCAGAATCTCAAGATATATATCAGAAAAATCAGACAAGACTTGACAACAATATTCAAATCACGTACAAATGGTACACTTATAAATGGGCAAAGCAGATTGAAGTGATAACAGCGTCCTATATATTGTGCGATATATGATTTTTCTTTTTTTTTTAACATTTTGTATTTGCTGTCTGTGTTCTATATGCTGTCAAATATATATTATTAATATATATCAGCCCCATTATATTTGTTGTAGGCCCGCATTCTTCTTCTGATTATTAACAGCGTTAGATGCGTTTATATATCTTTGAAACCGATTTTTTTAGATAAATCTAATTGGCGTAGATAGCTCTTTAATTGGAGTAGATAGATCTATCTATCGCCCGGTTCACACTCCGCCCACGTCTATTGAACAGGTTAAGAGGCTCATCCCTTGTTCCCTGTTTAGGATGTAGTTTCCGTCTTTCTCTTTTCCAATCTTTTCACTATTACGTAGCCCCCTGCACATCAGTGGCGTTACCGCCTTGCTCGGAGTGGTACGATTAAAAAAAAATGTTTAAAAGGAACCTATTTATTTTTCATAATGTGAAGTTTGAGGGTTTGGGAATATAGGAATATGACATTTATAATAATATAAGAAAGAGACAATTGACATTTCTAGAGCAGATACTGAGAAAAGAGGGCTTGGAAAATGTGACACTCAAAGGTCATAGTGGGGGCAAAAGAGACAGAAAAAGACAGTGCATACCCTATCTAACGAGCTTGAGTAAATGGATTTTTTTATCATCATATCGCCCCAAGCAAGGCAGTTTACTGCCACTCTTTTGCAGGGGATTACATAGGACGAAATTTATGAGAACGAGTGACAGGTTATAGGGGGTGTGAGGAAGTGGGTAAGAGAAGGATGAGAATACTGATGAGAGTGGAGTCGACGGAGAAAGGTGCATAAGAGAGAGGATGCAAGTTAGTGAGATAGGAGATGACTATTGACTTTACATTTAAATTCTTGGGGATTGTAGCTGTCGGGGAAGCAAGTAAATGAGAGGGAATTCCACATGCGAGATGTGCGAGAAAAGAAGCTGAGGAAGTAGAATTTGCGTTTACATTTTATTGGTTTCCCAGTAAAAGGGCGGGATCTAGTTGTTAATCTTGTTCCTCGAGTAAATTCATATATAGGGGTCACAGATGAGCTAAGTTCATCAGAACAGAAGCCGTGAAAGTATTTGTAGAAGAGACACAGGGAAGCCACATTGCGCCGATGAGAAAGTGACTGTATCTGAGCTGCCAAGTCGGAATTGATCACATTACAGATGCTCCGTTGGATTTTGTCAAAGACACCTAGGTGGATAGCAGGAGCACCCAACCAGATATGGCAGCAGTATTCAATGCACGACAAAACAAATGTAGGAAAAATAACAAAAAGACACAATTTATTAAGAGCTACAAATGACAAGGACTTGTAGAGAGCCATGATCAAAAAGGTCCGCAAGAAGAAGAAGAAGAAGAAGAAGAAGAAGAAGAAGAAGAAGAAGAAAGTACAAATAATAAACAAATAAAAAGTAACAACTTTCGCACAAATTCCTTTTTCAATTAAAATGTATTAATCTATCTCTTACTCCGCGGCTATGGGTTAAATAATAGGATTCACTTGACTTTCTTGACTTGAAGCAACAACGAAAAGATACACAATTGCACTTATGACTGCAGTCCATGGAGAAGTTTAGGAAAATCGCTACTCGTCCAGCAAATAATTATATACTAGATTATTTAGAATATGAGAGTCATGTTTCTCCACAACTTCCTATTCTTTGCAATACGTTTCAGTTTCATTGCCTCTAGTCACTGTTTCACCATTCTTTTACATAAATCCCGGTAAGTAAAAAGAGTATCTGAAAAAATACTGGTCTTGTAAACATCTTGGAACAGTCTGCCATTGTTATAACCAAAACACTGTCACCTAGTGTAGCTAGTGGGAGAAAGATAACTCATTTAAACTTAGTATAGTCTGATAAAATGCAAGAAGGGTGGGAGATTGTTGTAGGGATATTGTGTTGCGCACATTTTGTAAGAGGATAGTGATTTCTGGTTTGTAAGATTAGCATTTGAAATCCTGATTTCACTTCGATTCGAACAGCAAACACGAATGGAAAATGTGCGGCTACTTCAAGCAACAGACACATTGGGTTTTAGGCACATAGATTTTGCCTAAATCATTAGTTTTTTAATACTTTTGTCAGATTAAAAATAATATTTGATATGAAATGTGAGTTTTTTTTGTTTTTTTTTAATCATCTCACCCCAAGCAAGGCATTCCACTGCCACTATTGCGCATGGGGCTACATAGGGGAAGGTAAAGAGAAGGAGCGGTTAGACATAGAGAATGTCAGGAGGAAGGTGACAGATGAGTAAGGATAGCGAGGATGAGGGTTGGGCAGATAGGAAGAGTGTTTGATAGAATGGGAGCAGGTTAGTGTGTCAGGAGTTGTCTATTGACCTTACATTTAAACTCCTGGAGATTGTAACCGTCGGGGAAGCAATCGTATGGAAGAGAATTCCACAGTCGGGAAGTGCGAGGAAAGAAACTGTTGGAATAGAAGTTACGGCTGCATTTTATCGGTTTCACTGTAAAAGGGTCGGATCTAGTTGCTAATCTAGTATCTCGTTCAAATTCGTATTTAGGGGGCACCAGTGATCTAAGTTCATCGGAGCAGAAGCCGTAAAAGTATTTATAGAAGAGACACAGGGAAGCCACGTCGCACCGGTGGGAGCGAGACTGCAGACGGTCTGCCAAGTCGGTATCTATCACATTACAGACCCTCCTCTGAACCGTATCGAGAAGCCCGAGGAGAACAGCAGGGGCACCCGACCAGATATGGCAGCAGTATCCAATGCACGGGCGGATGGTAGATTTATAAATGTGCAGGATAGATTTAGACGGAAAATATAATTTTTGGTGTTTTTTGGAATTGTTTCACTCCAAGCAAGGCAGTGCTGTCACTGATGCTTAGGGAGTTACATAAGAAAGTGAAGAAAAAGAGGGACAGGTCACAGGGAGTGTCGGAGAATGGGTAAGAGATGGATGGGAACGCTGGTGTGAAGAGAGCTGCGTGAGAGTAGAGCGGAAATGGAGAAGAACAAGACTTGGGGCTGTAGAGAAAAGATGGAAGCCAAGGAGATAAGAGAAGGCAATTGTTGCATTTAAACCCTTGCAGAGTGTAGCTATCAGGGAAACAAAAATACGGAAGGTAGTTCCACAGGCGGGAAGTGCGAAAAAAGAAGCTTTTAGAGTAAAAGTTGAGGTTACATTTACTTTCGATGTAAAAGGGTGGGACCTAGTTGCTAGTCTAGCAGCTCGAGTAAATTTATGCAGAAGTGGCACCAGAGAGCTAAGCTCGTCGGAGCAGAAACCGTGAAAGTATTTGTAGAAGAGACAGAGGGAAACCACGTCAAATCGGTGAGAAAGCGACTGGAGCCGAGATGCTAGGTCAAGATCGACTAGATTGCAGATTCTCATTTGGATTTTGTCGAGAACCCCGACATGAATAACAGGTTCACTCGACCAGATGTGACAGCAGTATTCAATGCAAGAGCGGATGGTAGATTTGTACATGTGCAAGATGGATTCAAACGAGAAAAACTTCTTGGACTGACACAGTGACCCTACCTTCCTAGCAGTAGATTTAGCTGTTGATTCAATAAATAGATAGATATGAACAGAGAGAGAGAGAGAGAGAGAGAGAGAGAGATGAGTGGAATCATTTTCAGGTATACAAAATACCTAAGAACTATCTGCCACTTCATTTGAAGGCCCACCGACACATATACACTATTTCAAAGGTTCGACGACGATCTTTCTTCTTTTGTTTGTTGAAGGTCGACGTATTGGACTTCACGTCCATATCTCTGCGTTTGAGGCGCGAACACCAGTCGTAATTTCGTTTATTACAATGAAAGATAGATTTTGATTAAGTCCAACACAGTGTCAAGGCGGTTTATTTGCGAATTCATTTTACGCTAAAAAGAGATGCGGTTGTCAGAAATCGATATCCTGATTTTATCAAGGCTTGAGTACGTATGAACAATTACCTTAGGTGTCTCAGAAGGATAACACACACACACACACACACACACACACACACACACACACACACACACACAAATATAGATATTATCCTACATCTAAAACACGACTTTCGTGCGTTATGCAATGCCCCTGATGAAACTCTGAGTTGTACTTTAGATGTAGGATAATATGTATATTTATGAGCTCTGTTATATTAACATCTGATAAATAGTTATATATCGGTGTGTAGGGTGTGCGTTGTGGTGCAGTGGACATCAACTCGGGACGAGAAATCGGGGAGCCGAGTCCAAATTCCACCTGAATTCCTTGGATTTACTTACGCGCAAATACCCTTAGGAAAGGTATTAATCCGTCTCTTCCCTCCAGTTATGGGTTAAATAACAGGACAGATTGGGTTCTATAGCCTTGGCTGGCAACCAGTCTACCGCAGAAAGCAATGGCAACCTACTGCGGGATAACCTTCTGCCCAGTCAGTCATGTCTCTTTCGAGACATGATTGCCCAAGCGTGTATCGCGTATGGCACTTAACTGACAGATCGGTGTGTATCTGCGTGTACACACATATGTATACCTATTTACATCCATACCTATATATATATATATATGTGTGTGTGTGTGTGTGTGTGTGTGTGTGTGTGTGTGTGTGTGTGAATAATCAAATATATGAGTTTTGAGAAAATCTATTCTCGGGCAAACCAGAAACGTTTCAACTCTATCTTGTATATGTTTGATCTGTGCAAAAGTTTCAAGGTTCCACCCCCAAGTTTCTAATGTGTATTTAGTCTAAATTTCAAGATGCTGGGAACTTTTGCACATACCTATACATACACACACGTATTTATATATATATATATATATGTGTGTGTGTGTGTGTGTGTGTGTGTGTGTGTGTGTGCTTGTTTGCGTAAGTAGAAGGTGAAACCGAAAGCTGGAAGTTGATGACTATTAAAATGCCTACGTGACAATATTCACAAGTACACTTTCCCATTGGTTTGTCTTTCTTTGCTATCTGTGGATCCCATGTATTTGTGAACTGCTGTTGTAAGGCCTCCAGACGAAAAGTGGGCCTCTTCATTTAATCCAGTTCACTTTTTGGAGTGTCGTGCTAACAGTCACTGCTGCAAAACGACTGAATCTTTTGTATCTACAGAACACACATCAGCTGCCCGGACACTCATTACAACGTCTGCGATTGCGACCCGCCCGACATTAGTTCCTTCGTAACGCTTGCGTTTTTTTTTAATTTTTTTTTTTTTCCTTTTTCATCAACGTCCTAAACGCCCATCGTTTTTCTTTCTTTCGCTTTTTTCTATTTTTTATTCTTATTTTTAGTTCTGTTTTATATATTTTTTTAATCTATTTTTTTATCTATCCTCCTCCTTCTTTTACTTTTTTTTTATTTGATTAGCATCCGAGTTTTGTTATCATTTTTATTCTTTTTTTTCCTTTTCAGGAACTTTTCTTTTTTTTATTTTCCTTTAAACTCATTTCTGCTACGATTTTGACTTCACTCTTTCTCTCTCCCCCTCTATGTCTGTCTGTACAGACAGACAGAGAGACAGACAGAGAGACAGACAGACCTTTTACTTCTTCCTCACCTTTCTCACTTGCAGTTTTATCCAAGTTTCTCGGTAATTAATACTTTTATAATTTTTCCACATTCTTTTGAAACTGTCTCCTTGATTGCTTGTTTCTTTCTTTCCTTCTTTCTTTCTTTCTTTCTTTCCTTCTTTCTTTCTTTCTTTCTTTCTTTCTTTCTCTTTCTTTCTTTGCTTTCTTTTCGTTTTCTTTCTTATTTATTTTCTCTTGTTTCTTTCTTTCCTTCTTTCTTTCTCTCTCTTTCTTTTTTTGATACTCCTCTTTGCTTTCTTTTCGTTTTCTTTCTTATTTATTTTCTTTGCTTCTTTCTTTCTTTCCTTCTTTCTTTCTCTTTCTTTCTTTCTTTCTTTCTTCGATACTCTTCTTTGCTTTCTTTTCGTTTTCTTTCTCATTTATTTTCTCTGGTTTCTTCATTTTCGCTTTCCTTTTTTCTTTCTCTTTCGTTCATTTTCTCCACATCGACATCCAGTTTATTCTTTTATCAGACTTTCTTTCTTTTTGGCCATTTTTCCATTTCATGGGAAAACGTTTTCCTTCAATTTCTCATTATTATTTCTTTGTTTTCGTTTTAACGTTTTTGTTTTCACTTTTTTGCCCGTTTCCTTTCCTTGTATTTTTCTTTTTTTTTTTATTCCTTTAATAATTAAGTTTTCTCCTTTTTATTCAGTTTCAGCATCTTTCTTCTTCTTACAAACCCATCATTTTTCGTATTTCTTTTTTTTTTCTCATTTTCTTTCCATTGTTTTTCTCTGGTTTCTGTTTTATTTCTTTTAAGTTATCATTACTTTTCTATTTAGTTTTTATTCCTTATGATTCTTCTTTTCTCTCGTTCTCTGTGAAGCCTTTTCATCTCATTTTCTTTTTCCCTAGCTTTTCTGCACAATTTCTTTTCCTTTTTTTTCCTCTTTTCTCACGCTTTAGAAAAAATCTTACTCTCCTCTCTCTCCTCTACCTTTACCATTACTCTCCTTTACCATTACTCTCCTTACTCTCCTTTTAGCTGTTTTATTGTTTTTAAAATTCATTCCTTGTCCTTTAGTTTATTTTCATTTATGTCTTCCTTGAAATCATTTTACCCTTCATTGCTATTGACTTCACACCTCTTCATTCTTTTTTTTTTTTACTTTTCTCTTTTATACTTATTTCTTCTCCTTCCTTTTCTTCATTTTCGCTTTCTTTTCTTTTTCCTATTTTGCCTTAGTTTTCTTTTTTTTTTTGTCTTTTTT
>JBBBDQ010002102.1:662500-705000 GCA_037127315.1 Ascarosepion bandense
GAAGATGAAGTGACTAAAAAAGTCTAATTGTTCATGAAAAACCTACATTTATTTTTATGGCTGCAAATATTCATCATTCGTTTTTATTTTTCAGCAGAATGTCAAATGTGAGACTGAGGTGAATGTTTAGCGTCAACCTTCCAAGTATGGAAAATCACCAGCCTTAAAAATGAGTTTTCGAAATTCTGGCTTTTTACCTAGACTCAATCATTGATCGCCGGTGTTATGAGAAAAGGCACAACGACATCAAGGCCAAGGAAGGACTATCATGATTGTAAATAAAAGATTTTTTTTAAATTTAAAAACTTTTCTTTTCCTAGGATTTTATTTTTGTCATCAATTAAACTGCATGAGCAAATTTTTAATGGCAAAATCCTCCCTATTATAATAAAGGAGCGTCGTGTGTGTATTTGTGCATATATATATATATATATATATATTTCACCTCCTGTCTCGCTCATGGAGAGAGAGAGAGAGAGAGAGAAAGAAAGAGAGAAAGAGAGAGAGAGAAAGAGGGATGAGAGAGAGAGAGAGAGAGAAAGAGAGATGGAGTGAGAGAGAGAGAGAGAGAAAAAGAGAAAGAGAGAGAAAGAGAGAGAGAGAGAGAGAACAGTGAGGCAGCGTCGGCTCAGTTCATTCTCTTTACTGCCAGTTAACTTTATTATGAGTTATAAAAACACTTGCCGCGTGTTTGCTCTGTAACAGAGCCATATTTTAATTTTTGTAATAATTATGTCATCGAGTACTAAAGAATATATATATATATATATATATATATATATACCCTGATTGAGCACTTTGGAAGAATGGTAGACTTTGAAAAACAGTAGCTACTATGGCATGTACGCATCGCTCATTCAATAATGAATTAGGGCACTCTGGCTATTGGGCGTGTATAATGATAATATACATGCTAAAAAGTCTGCCTTCTTTTACCGAGCGCCCATAGCCCAGAGGTAGAATCGCTGACTGGTGCCACTTCGGTCGGGTTTCAATCCTGGGTTAAAAGCAATTGGAGTCTAACTGTACTGATGAGCTGTGATACAGCAAAACAGATCTGTCTGCAGATGACTATATATATATATATATATATATATATATATATATTTCGGTCGGGTTTCAACCCTGGTTTAAAAGCAATCGGAGTCTAACCGTACTGATGAGCTGTGATACAGGGAGATGGATCTGTCTGCGGATATATATATATATATATATATATATATATATATATATATATATATATATATTATTCTTTTATATATATTACTCTATTATAATATATATATATTACACTTCAGTAATAAATTTAATCTAAAATTCCCCTTCTCCGTGCTCTTAGGGAGTAGGGACTCCGACTAACACCAAATGGTTCGAGTTTTGATCCCGGCTGTAAGTAAGTGGAAGTCTAGCCACACTGATAAATTGTGATACAGCGAAACAGGCTTGTATATGGCTACCTAATATATATATATATATATATATATATAAGAAAAACTGCTAAAAAGTTGTAAGTTTAAAAATGTATATTTTTAACAGTATTTGTTTATATATCCTCACTCTCATATTAAAAACCTTTGTTTATATATATATATATATAATGGTCGTCTCAATTATTTTGTGTCATTTTTGACGGCAGGGGCACACTCGTACATATATATTTATTTTCTTCGACATGACGAAATATGTGACACATTCGGTTTAATGGTATCCTACACAAATGTGCTTAATTCATAGGGAAAATGCCTATTTTCACGCTGTGCCCACTAATTCTATAGATTTTAGTGCTATTACAAGGTGTTGCCTAAGTGACCGATATATTTAAATTAAGAAACATGACTAATATAATTAAGAATACAAAAATGTGCAGGTAGTGTAATGGCTATCGGGGCAAAAATCAGACCCAGAAAACCTAAATCTACAACGAGCTTGTTGCGTTCAATTTCACACAAATGCCCTCGAGAAAGGCACGGAACCTTGTTTTCTACTTACCAAGTATGAGTCAAATGTCAGGGTAGACTGGATTGTTTATCCTTGGGTAGCAACCAGTCTAAGAGAAGGAAAACTCTAAACTGAAAACAGTGGAGAAGGCAACGAAAAACTAATGACTGTCTTTTTTTTTAGAATACATAGCAATTATCAGGTAATAATGAAAAATCTTAAGCAATACGGCATTAACAGAATTTAAAGTTTTGCTTATGTATTTAGGGACAATTACGAATATAACTTCGCCTACACGTCGTAGCAAATATGGAAATAAGCCGAAAGTATGGGGCACCCAGTAAGAATCTAACTCACTACTTTATTGTAATGCAGAGTTACGTGAAATTCCACGAATAAAACAATAAAAATCGTCTTACTTTTCAGATTTCTTACAGATTTTGAAATGTGTAATAGGGTTCGAATTTGATTCAAGAGTACGATTTTGAGTTCCGTTGGAGGCTTAATCTTTGTTTCAAATCAGCGCTGCATTGCAACTATCGTAGAGTGGGTATTTAATCGATGGAAAACGCCGGAGATCAGCGATTAAAAACGTGATGATTATAAATAAATAAAGAAAAAAATATAAGCTCCAGGAAGAAATAGTTTTTAAAATTATTTACTTATTTATTTTACAAAATGTATGCACCAAAATTTAAGTCATTCTTTAAAAAAAAAAATACGTTTGCTAAAGTAAAAAAAAAAATTAAATTAAAATAAAATTGATACACGAACACATATTTTCATTTCATTTTGTTAGCCAATATTAAAATGTCGAGTTTTTGTTTTATCTTACTGACGTCATCTGATTATTATTATTATTATTATTATTTCATTTTTCATCATATTTCGATTTCTGCTATGGTCGCACTACCAACCAAGTCTGCGGGAAGACCTAAGTCAGGTCGTGGCGTGTTGCTATGGCTGCATTTCATGTTTTTTTTCTATCTTCCCTATCATCCCTAGCGTTACATAGACAAAGTTCTCCTTAGTGTGTGGGCAGTACTTAATAAGACAATTTTTTGTATATCTCTTAAGCTAGGGTTTCCAGGGATTCTTTCAATGTGTTGTTTTGTTCCATTTTTTATCATTCCAAGTGCACCTACTATCACTGGCACAACTCTTGTTTTCAATTTCCACATTTTTTCTATTTCAATTTCCAGGTCTTTATATTTTGACAGTTTTCAAATTCCTTGATTGCTATGTTACAATCCGCTGGACAAGCCATATCAATTAATAGACAAGTTTTCTCCTTCTGGTTTTTAACAATAATGTCTGGCCTGTTTGCTTCAATTTTTCTGTCTGTGTAGATGGTGTAATCCCATAGAATGGTTACATCTTCTATTTCTGTAACCGGTGCTGGGTGATGTTCATACCATTGTTTGTTTACAGCTTTTCCATAATGTTTGCACATTGCCCAATGTAAATATTGTCCAACTCTATCGTGGCGATTTTTATATTCATTTGGAGCAAGCACAGAACAGCCTGAGATTAGGTGGTCTATTGTTTCTTGGTGTTTATCACAAAACCTGCATTTTGGATCCATATTATTATGCATAATATTTGCCTGAAAGTTTATTATTATTATTATTATTATTATTATTATTATTATTATTATTATTATTAGTATGTCCTTTTGACAAAATCTGTGCTCGAAATGAGAAATCGGGGAGCCGAGTTCGAATCCCAGTTGAATTCGGTGAAATCACTTACGCACAAATACCCTTGGGAAAGGTATTAATCCATCTCTTGTCCCTCCAGCTATGGGCTGAATAGCAGGACAGAATTGGTTGTCAGCTAGTCTACCACAGAAAGAAATAGCAACTTACTGCGGAAAATCTTATGGTTAGTCAGTCTTAGATCCAAAGAGACATGATCACCCAAGTCTGTATCACGTAATGGCAATTCTTAACTGACAGACAAAATCTATGAAGAATAAAATTACCATAACAGTTAAACACCAACGCTACAGAATTACAATGAATGGTTACAAAAGTCAAGAGGAAAGTAATTTAAAATTAATATTTATGACAATTAATTCGGAAATGTTTCCTTCAATATTTTTATCTTTTGAATTAAAATGTGACGTTTTGGGGACAAAGATATAATTTTGACTGAATTTATCTTTGAATACTGCTGCCACATCTGGTCGGGTGCCCCTGCTATTCACCTCGGGGTTCTTGATAAAATCCAACGGAAAATCTGTAATGTGATCGAACTCGACTTGGCAGCTCGGCTGCAGTCGCTCTCTGACGTGGCTTCTCTGTGCCTCTTCTACAAATACTTTCACGGCTTCTGCTCTAATGAACTTAGCTCATAGGTGCCCCTATATATGAATTTACACGTGCTACTAGACTAGTAACTAGATCCCACCCTTTTACAGTGAAACCGATAATATGGAACCGCAATTTCTACTCTAATAGATTCTTTTCTCGCACTTCCCGCCTGTGGAATTCCCTTCCATATATTTGCTTTCCTGACAGCTACAATCTCCAGGAATTTAAATGTAAGATCAATAGACATCTCCTACCTCACTAACTCGTATCCTTTCTCTCAAGCTCTTCTTACCTTTCCACTCCACCCCCATTACACCGGTATTCTTATCCGTCTATTACCCTCCTCCTCCTCCTGACATACCCTATAAGTAACCCCTCTTTCTCGTCACTTTCCCCTATGTATCCCCCAGCACAACAGTGGCAGTACAAATACCTTGCTTGGGGTGAAATGATTAAAAAAAAGCCTGCTCGAACATATTTCTTTCAATTTTAACGTTTTTGCTAACCTATAAGTTTTTTAGCCGTTGGATATTTGCACTCGTATATCTAAGGTGATTTTCTAAGCACAGCTTATATGGAGCACAAGGACGAAAGTATGAGACATCGAGTGAGGATCGAACTCATTACTCAATTGTAATGATTCTAAACCAGAGAATCTTGCTAACCATTACATCACCTCAAGGCGCCCTTGCACTAGTAATCCTAGTATATCATTATAATGGGGCCTCACATCAGTGAGGGGGCAGATGTGCAAGTGAAACCGTCAAGAGGAAGGCCCCAAAACGGTGCACATTCTCTCCAGATGACCCCAAATTAATTTAAATGTAAATTCGAGAGGAAGACACTCAAAAGAAATGTAAATTCAGTGAAATAATATGCCGTAGAGAGGCCCGGTGGAAGTGTCACTGGCATGAGGAGCATTACACATTCAACTCGCTTTCAGGTGAGCTTCAATTACTTTTAAGTAATTTCATTCTTCAGTGTTTTCCCCAAACTATTAGAATGGCATAAATTTGTAATAAAGGAAAGAAATTCGTTTTTATTCAAGATCAAATACGGCAAATGCATAAATTTCGTAAATCATCTGATGTAGAAAAGATATTATTTATTAATGTTCTACGTTGAAATTACTGGGAGATTCTTATACATGTGTTGGTTAGATATTAAATAGAGTAGTTAGAATTAAGCTGCATGTATGGACATAATATCATAACAGTCTATCTATCTATCTATCTATCTATCTATCTATCATATTCTCTTCATACTTGGCAGTTTCTTTCTTTCTATCTATCTATCTATCTATCTATCATATTCTCTTCATACTTGGCAGTTTCTATCTATCTATCTATCTATCTATCTATCTATCTATCTATCTATCTTCTCTTCATACTTGGCAATTTCTATCTATCTATCTATCTATCTATCTATCTATCTATCTATCTATCATATCTATCATATTCTTCTTCATCTTAGGCTATTTTCTATCTATCTATCTATCTATCTATCTATCTATCTATCTATCATATTCTCTTCATACTTGGCAGTTTTATTTCTATCTATCTATCTATCTATCTATCTATCTATCTATCTATCTATCTATCTATGATATTCTCTTCATACTTGGCAGTTTCTATCTATCTATCTATCTATCTATCTATCTATCATATTCTCTTCATACTTGGCAGTTTCTATCTGTCTATCTATCTATCTATCTATCTATCTATCTATCATATTCTCTTCATACTTGACAGTTTCTATCTATCTATCTATCTATCTATCTATCTATCATATTCTCTTCATATTCTTCAGTTCATATTCTATCTATCTATCTATCTATCTATCTATCTATCTATCATATTCTCTTCATACTTGGCAGTTTCTATCTATCTATCTATCTATCTATCTATCTATTCTCTTCATACTTGACAGTTTCATATCTATCTATCTATCTATCTATCTATCTATCTATCATATTCTCTTCATACTTGACAGTTTCTATCTATCTATCTATCTATCTATCTATCTATCTATCTATCTATCTATCATATTCTCTTCATACTTGATTTCTATCTATCTATCTATCTATCTATCTATCTATCTATCTATCTATCTATCTATCTATCTGTCTGTCTGCTGTGTTTATTTCTGCCTACACGATAGACAGACGCACACACATATGCACAGACGTATGCGCACACATACATACACAATAAATATACACGCACGGGTATATATATATATATATATATATATATATATATATATATATATACATATATATATATACTGTACTGCCTACAGTATATATATATATATATATATATATATATATATACTGTACTGCCTACGGTGTACGTTTAAACTCAAACATGCAGAAAAGGTAATTGCTGAAAGTCACGAATAAAACAAAAGCAAACTTTGTGGTATCTGAATATATACATCGGTGAGGCTTTAAAGGCTTAACAAAAAATCAAACTAATGACAAGTTAATCTGAGTATAGTTTCAGATCCCACACCTCCCAACTCCATATAAGAAATATTAAGTTAAATAAAACTATTCAAAATTGTTTCCGTTTTTTTCAATAAAATATTAAAAAAAAAAAAGAATTTACCGCCAAAATTAACAATATGTGTGTGCGCACGCGTACTCGCGTGTACATGCATGCGTCTGTGTGATGTTATGGGGAGGCTTTATTAAACTGACATTAAAAAAATTATTCTTGTGACTATGTATAGTAGTAATACAGGCTGAGAAATTAAAACAATTATCATGCTTGTATTTTAGCAACGCTTACAGGATGTGCGTTGTGGTACAGTGGATATCGGCTCGGAACGAGAAGCCGGGGTGCCGAGTCCGAATTCCAGTTGAATCCATTGCATTCACTTACGCACAAATACCTTTAGGAAAGGTATTAATCCGTCTCTTCCTTCCAGTTATGGGTTAAATAGCAGGACAGTTTGGGTTCTATAGCCTTGGTCGGCAACCAGTCTACCACAGAAAGCAATGGCAACCTACTGCGGGATAATCTTCTGCCCAGTCAGTCATGTCTCTTTCGAGACATGATCGTCTAAGCGTGTATCACGTATGGCACTTAACTGACTGACTTTTAAATATAAGCAAGGTCAAGGCTTCCCTTGGGGTTCCCCACTGGCACTAATTCTGCTCCAACATATTCTCCCGACTCGCTTAAAGAAAATGTCTGCGCAAACAACGTAAATATTTCTCGGAAAAAGAAATTGAAACTTCGTTCATCGACGGCTGGATTATGTATTATATACAGGAAAGAACGTGTGAACTTTTTTTTTTAGTAGAAAAATGCATTGAATATGAGAACAAAATGGATTGTCAATGGCCAGGAATGTATGTAAGCATTACTGATAAAATCAGAGCCAGGTTCCATTCACAGAATCGATTCATTCTCATTCCTTTTGTCTTCCATTGGTAAGGAGGAAGTCCCATTCAGCTTCTTTCCTAGCACGGACTACCGAAAGGATGTTTCCGTGATTATGACAATTTTAACCTCTCCAGGTTTGTGTGAACCGTTACCTGTCCTATATAAGCTCATAAAATGCACGTCTTACTCCATCCCCATTGTACACACTTACCACAACCTCATTTAGTGACCGTTTACCTTGAGTGGCTCTTAAGCCTTGTATTTCGGGAAAAACATTTTAAAAAATTAAAATGGCAGTGTATTTTAATGAAAAGATGCATTGTAAATAAGATGCTATTTCTCTGACTTTGCTATAATGCTTTAAGAAAAGGCATGAAACAATATCTTTATCGTGAGGCGGACTGCTCCGGGCCGCAAGGTTTTTCTTGTTTTTTGTTTTTTTTTGTAGGTGGGTGGGAGTTACGTGAATTAGAATAATGAATTAGCATGCAAATATAATTCTACCATTTTTATATTTATTCTAGCTGTTCCATTTTCTTAAAAACCTAAATCCACTTTATGGTTAAATAATTTTGAGCGTTGCATGCCGAGTCAGTTACTCTCAGTGGATTTTTTAATAATGCCTATATTGTTAATTTCTTTTCACCCCCCCCCCCAAGTAAGGCAGAAATACCTTTTGAACGCAAGTGGTTACAGTGAGAGAAAAAACAAGGTACAGGGGATGTCGAAGAAAGATAAGAGATGGATGGCTTTTAAGTAGATAGAAAACGGCAACTGACGTTGCATTTACACTTTTAGAGATTGTAACTATCAGTGAAGCATGCAAATGGAAGTGAGTTCCACAAACAGGAAGTGCGAGAAAAGAAACTGTTAGAGTAGAAGAGGTGGTTACATTTAACTAGTTCGACGGTAAAAGGGTTGGACCTTGATGTCATTCTAGTAGCACGCGTAAATACATATGGTCGAGGTACCAGGGAAAAAAGCTCATCAGAGCAATTGCTGTGAATGTACTTGTAGCAAAGACAGAGGGAGGCCACATCACGCCGGTGAGAAAGTGACTGAAGGCCGGGTGCCAAGTCAGGATCGATTATATTGTAGATCCTGCTTTGGGTTCTGTTCGAGAACCTCAAGATGAGAACACTGCCAGATTTGGCAACAGTGAACCAACCTTACTAGCAGTAGATGCAGCTGTGTAATAACATTTTAATCAAAAGTCTTTTTTTTATATTTAATTTTACCTTTTATAATTATCTTTAAATATATTTTCCATTTACTTATTTTGTTACTTTTCTTTATTTATTCATTTGTCGGCGCTGAAAACAAAAATAAAATGTCGTAATTTTAATCTTTCTTTATATTTTGTAGATGTCCAGTTTTCGCAGCAAATTCTACGAGGTACGCCGATACCTCTATCTCCGATAGAGAAAATAATGGCCAGACTCGTGTCTCTAGCCTTGACAGGGCAATTAGAATTGTCTAAAAGAATCAGAAATCAAAGCCGTAGGAAATAGTTACGGTGATTCACAACTTATAGATATTAAAATAAGGTAGCTGTGGAGATTCATCATCATGATGCCCTGAAATAGTCGAGAAAAATGAAAATTATGTTATCATGAAAGTAGACTGCGGTACTTATATGTCCTTAGTTGAACCACTTGATGAAAGCGGACCGAATAATCAAAATCAGAATTTATTTCGAATGAATTCTTAGTCCAATTTTCAACTCGCATGTCAGTAAAATGAATTAGAGCACTCTGGCTATTGGGCGAGTATAATGATAATATACACGCTAAAAAGTCTGCCTTCTACCGAACGCCCATAGCCCAGAGCTAGAATCGCCGACTGACGCCAATTCGGTCGGGTTTCAATGCTGGGTTAAAAAGCATTCGGGTTCTAACCGTACTGATGAGCTGTGATACAGCGAAACATATCTGTCTGCGAATGACTATATATATATATATATATATATATATATATATATAAATATGTGTGTGTGTGTGTGCCTACACAATATATATATTAAATTTTGTGCGTGTGTTTATAGATATATAAATTCAATTAGCACATAAATTAATTACATCAAACAGGTATAAAGACAAGGAAAATGTGTAAAACGCTAGTCGGTTGGTGAAACCTCCTGAAGAGTGGACTGAACCATTACAAGTACAACTACCAAACTCTAGAGACGAGGTACTGCATATAAATAAGCTTTATTTCTATTAATCCCATATATATATATATATATAGGAAATTATTTGTTTGAAAATTATTTTTATTTATAATTTTAAAATTATATTTTATTTATAATTTTTATAATTATTTGAATAACATTTATTATTATAATAATTTCACTATGTCGATTGTTAAACTATTTCGTTAATATATATATATATATATATATATATATATATATATATATATATATTATTTTTGGTGTATGCTGTAATTATGGGTTAAAGTGCTCAATATCAGGGACAGAGCGTGTGTAAATATGAAAGTTGAGAGAAGTTAACTTCCAGAGGCGATAGTCCGATTCACGTTTAAGTGCAATCATCAGGTAATCGGTTACATTTAAGCCGCCACACACACACACACACACACACACACACACACACACACACACACACATAAGGAACACGATAACGTAAGTTTATTCGTCTGAAGAGAGTCAATTTTAGACTCGAAACACGTGTAGCGTCACAAATACCATTATGGACACTTAATGTATCATAACATGTATAATAACAACAACAATAAATATACACTTTAAACAAAACGTTCACGGCCTCTCACACTTTTTATTCTATACCAATTCCTCTCGTTGGAATAACCCTATTTCTTATATATATATATATATATATATATATATATATATATGGTCGAAGTCTATTTTTATGGATTACGATTTTTATGGATTACGATTCTTTCGTTGGTGTCGTCTAAGATAACTCAATTTTTGTTTTCGATTAGTCCTGACATTCATTTACTCTTGAAACCACATTTGGTACATGTCAATCTACTGGATAACATTGTTTAATCCTTGTGTTTTGATTTAAGATTTTGAGTTAGACCACTCGCATTATTACACAGCTTCCCACACATAATACAAGATACATATATATATATATATATATATATATATATATATATATATATGTGTGTGTGTGTGTGTGTGTGTGTGTGTGTGTGTGTGTGTGTGTGTAAAATTTGGATATTTTATCCACAATTTTAATTTGCTTGCAAAAATCATTCGATAATTAATATTGAAGAGAAAAATGAAAATGAAAGAGACTTTCAGTTTTGGTTAAAGGAAAAAATACTTGCCTAAATGAATTCCTGTTATCTCCAAACACCTCCGTCTGCTTGTGTATACACACACTCACACGCATATGTATATATGTAAAGAGAAGGAGAAAGAGAGATAGTGTGAGGCGGGCTAGCTGGAATTCATTTATATATATATATATATATATATTGATAAATACAACCTACAATGTCAGTTTTTTAATTTTTATTTTTATTTAATTTCTTTTTTTCTAAGTTGTGCATCCTGATCCAAATAGCAGATAAATTGTCTAATCTACACACACACACAGACACGCACACATACACGTGTGTGTGTCAGAGAGAGAGAGAGAGAGAGAGAGAGTGTGTGTGTGTGTGTGTGTGTGTGAGCGTCAGTGCGTGTGCGTGTGGATTTAAAAACTTCTTTCACGTACGTCTAAAAAGTTCAAATGGACTTATATGTATTAGGTTACAATTTCTAAACAATGTTCTCTGTAAGTAGTTGCATAAAAGTTTCCAACCTAACCAAGATGTACCATTTTCATCGAAAACAAATTATGACACAGAAGCAAACAAGTGAAGAAATCAGTATAATTTCACGTATATTTGCGGCCATGTTAAAAAAAAAAAAAACAGCAGAAAAGTTTGTTTAATAAAACCTTAATGATACCATCAATATAGCCACAGATCGGGGCAATTTTGTTCATGTTGGTCATTGCATTCACAATGGCGGCCTTCAGTGAGTCAATGGTATTTTGCTGCATTTGGTCGGTTTCATTTTGAATACCCAATTGGTCCAGGGTTTGATCGTCATACCCGGCGTCTCTTAAGTAGTAGCACTGATCCTGTGTTCCCACAAGAAGTTGGAAAACATGATATGATCCTAGCGACTCGATACTCCACAAAACCAACACAAACGATTCAGTTTGAACTGTGCAGAGCTACCTGTCGTTCCGCATGTTCACCGGAAACAGACATGAAGCTCCCGATGTCCAAATCGATGTGGTTAGTGGCTAATGTCACGAGGACAGTTTGTAATTCATTTACTGTGTCAGATTGGGAAATGATTTGTTAATGCACTCGAAACGTCTGAATTAGAAATGATGATAGTAAAATTCGTTGCATGCCGCGTGACATACATCGTCTTCCATTCCGTCTGGTTAACTAAATATTATGCTAAACTGTTTGACACACTATGTACATATGCATAGAAGATAGATAGATAGATAGATAGATAGATAGATAGATAGATAGATAGATAGATAGATAGAAACTGTCAAGTATGAAAAGAATATCATAGATAGATAGATAGATAGATAGATAGATAGAAACTGTCAAGTATGAAAAGAATATCATAGATAGATAGATAGATAGATAGATAGATAGATAGATAGAAACTGTCAAGTATGAAAAGAATATCATAGATAGATAGATAGATAGATAGATAGATAGAAACTGTCAAGTATGAAAAGAATATCATAGATAGATAGATAGATAGATAGATAGATAGATAGATAGATAGATAGATAGAAACTGTCAAGTATGAAAAGAATATCATAGATAGATAGAAACTGTCAAGTATGAAAAGAATATCATAGATAGATAGATAGATAGATAGATAGATAGATAGATAGATAGATAGATAGATAGATAGAAACTGTCAAGTATGAAAAGAATATCATAGATAGATAGATAGATAGATAGAAACTGTCAAGTATGAAAAGAATATCATAGATAGATAGATAGATAGATAGAAACTGTCAAGTATGAAAAGAATATCATAGATAGATAGATAGATAGATAGATAGATAGATAGATAGATAGAAAATGTCAAGTATGAAAAGAATATGATAGATAGATAGATAGATAGATAGATAGATAGATAGATAGATAGATAGAAACTGTCAAGTATGAAAAGAATATCATAGATAGATAGATAGATAGATAGATAGATAGATAGATAGATAGATAGATAGAAACTGTCAAGTATGAAAAGAATATGATAGATATATAGATAGATAGATAGATAGATAGATAGATAGATAGATAGATAGATAGATAGAAATTGTCAAGTATGAAAAGAATATGATAGATAGATAGATAGATAGATAGATAGATAGATAGATAGATAGATAGATAGAAACTGTCAAGTATGAAAAGAATATCATAGATAGATAGATAGATAGATAGATAGATAGATAGATAAGAAGTTAGTGGCATCTGTCAAAATACGTTAAAATTAACAAAAGTCTACCTTATACGTTAAATTCCAAATTTTAAAGAAAGCAACAAAAAGATAATTATTGATGAAATATTCAATAAATCAATGAATGTTCAAGCGACTTTTCACATTTCCCTTGACCGCTTCAGAGTTTCGCTTAACAGATAGCGATCAGGTAACTTTCTCACCGACGTGATGTGGCCTCCCTCTGTCTTTTCTACAAGTACATTCACAGCAACTGCTCTGTTGAGATTTTTCCCTGGCACCTCGACCACTAATAATAAGGATTGAACAAGTGTAGCTAAAGATCAATAATTAACGTTCTCTAACAGTTTATTTACTATTTGTCTGAACTTCTATTTCGTTGTTGTTTTTTAAAAAAAACTTTTACATCTCTTGTCTTTCTTATCTTTAACCAGATTTCTGGAAAAGTTTAACAAAAGCGAAACAAGTTAAATTAATTCCCTACTTTGTTCGTTATCTGTTCTATCATATATGTATATATATGTATATATATATATATATATATATATATGTAGTGTATCGAGGCAGCAAATAATTTTCTAAGCATATACTGTTAAATATAAGAGACAATGAATGTCTATTATGTTTACTCATGAGCCGTTCTAAACGTCGTATTTTGGCTTTAATTTCAGTTGAAAATTTCGTTCTAAGCTCCCATGAGCCATCTTCAGAGAGGTTATTAAGACGGTAACAAAATAACATCCACCATCACCGACAATTTTATTTTGTGTTGACATAAAATTCCGCTAGGCAACGGTAATAGTTACCAAAAATAACAAACGCAGTTCGCACATTTGCAATGCGGTTCTATGACGTCACACCGCGTGATAGCGCGAAATGACAACAGAACCATGTATTCAAATGCAATGTAATGTGTTATGGCCAGATTTAAACGTGATTAACACACACACACACACAGATATATATATATATATATATATATATATATGTGTGTGTGTGTGTGTGTGTGTGTGTGTGTGTGAATAAGAAGAAAGAAAGAGAAAAACATTACTTAGCCCACACGTTTCCTCCTCTGAGCAAAGTACTTCAGAGGGCAAAACGTGTTCGCAAAGTACAGTTTTTCTTCTTGCTATTCATTTTTGTCACTTCCACTGAAAACATATATATATATATATATAGTGATCCGCAGATAGATCTGTTTCTTTGTATCACAGCTCATCAGTCCGGTCAGACGTCCAAATGCTTTTAGCCAGGATTGAAACCCGACCGAATTGTAATCAGTCGGTGATTCAACCTCTGAGCTATAGGCTCTCGGTAGAAGAAGGCAGACTTTTAGCGTGTGTTATACCATATAAACACGCCAGTAGCTAAGAGTGTTCTAATTCATTGCTGAATGAACGATGCGTAGATGCTAGAGTAGCTACTGTTTTTTCAAAGTCAACCATTCTTCCAGAGTGCTCAGTGCTCAATATCAGGGGATAGAGCGTATGTAAATAGAAAGGTGGGCATTGAAATGCTTTGAATGTCAACTTATATATATATATATATATATATATGTGTGTGTGTGTGTGTGTGTGTGTGTGTGTGTGTGTGTGTGTGTGTGAAAATTGTAATTACAAGAACTGTTTTTCTCTTTATATATATATATATATATATATATATATATATATAACTGTAAATTTATTTTTGGACAGTCTCGAAAAACCCACCGAGTATAAACGCGGAGGGGAAAAATGGAAACAAATAAAGAAACGAACTAAGCACTGGAACATTAGTCAAAGTACTGGTCGAAAGAAAAAACCCGTGACGAGGAACCTAACACGTAAAGCGCTCATACAATAGCAGAGAAAATAAATAAGAAGCTAACCTAGAGCCAACGGACCTACCAAGGTTTCACCAAATGGATCGTTAGGGCAAGTTGGCCATCTCATCCTATATATATATATAGGATGAGATGGATTAATTTTCGTCTAAATCACAGGAATAATGAAAATACCACTGATATAAATTTACCAAAATTACACAAAGTATCTTTAAATAGTAAAGAGTAAATTTATTCAACAGAATTGCCATTAGCTTTAACCACGACCTCAAAGTGACATTAGAATCTCCTGCAATTGTTCTGGACAGTCTCCTTATTTAATTTGGTGGATGCTGCCATAAACCTTGCCTTTAGTTCAACTTTGGTGTTACAAGGAGTTTCTTGGGTCTCTCGCTCAACTGCGTGTCACACATAATCATCAATGGGGTGCTGTCTTGGTAATTAGGTGGTCAGATGTAAGGGATCACACAAATAGTATGATAGCAATGACTGAGTTATCCTGCTTGTGTGCCATTGTGCAGATTCCTGTTACCAGACATAAGGTTTTCCAGCAGTCACTCTCCTGAGTAACTGCAGCACAACCTTCTCGAATCACTTGATGTTGGCCTCTATGTTCATTCTGTCTGACGATGAATGGAGGCAAGCGATATCTTCAAACACCTTCGTAATCACCATTAGACTCATCCTACTTTTTCTGAATCCTCAGCTCTGTCCTCAGGTTGACACCGAAACACTCTGAAACATTTGTATTGGTGCTTCCGATACGAATGCCAAGCAGTACAGCTTGCTGTTTCCAAATTTCTGGTGGAGTAAATTGTGTCATGGTAATCTATTTTTCACAGACAGTGCCCAACTGACCCTACTGTACTGTGCGGTCGACAAAATAAAAATAAACAACGCGCATTCGCAAAAGTAACAATATAAATGGCGACATTTTACCCATCGCACCATGTGTGTGTGTGTGTGTGTGTGTGTGGGTGTGTGTGTGTGTGTAAAAATTAAGATATTAATATATGAGCAGTGAGATTGAAAACAAACCCTATTATTCCGAAATGCGCTTGAAAAAATAATCCGTTATCTTAAAATTGAACTAAGGCTCCTGGGAAGCGTTATGTAAGGAACGCTAATGGCGTCTTTTTGTTTTAATTAATTAATTGTCTGCTTGTTAAAATACAAGTTTTCCAGGATCTGAATATGCATTTCGTTTTCGTCAGAACTTTTACGATACTCAAACAAAATTGAAAACAGCAATTTTAACAACTGCCGATAATGATTTCTTCGACTTCAATCTGGAAATATCTATTCATTGGTAACGCAAACTTGCCAAACAAAGTCTTCTTAACATGGATATTAGAATAGTCATAGAATTTTAATGCCCTCAGTGTAGCTATTAATGCCAGACGAAAAGCGTAGAAAACCAACAGAAGCAAAAAAGAAAAATAATGTGTAAACCCGAAAACTAGGCACATAATATTACGTACACGCTCTTGTCTATAACTAATAAACCTGATAGATAATTTACTAATCTCAATATAAAAATTATCACAAACAATTATAAAACAATTGAAAGCGTAATCAAAGTAAAACAAACGAAATTCGCATAAGAAGCGGTGTTCTACCAAATAGAAGATAATGATGACCCTCCAACCCACAAAAAATATATATATATATTAGATTAAAAAATTATACTTATTAGATCGTTGATGCGCAATCAGTTTGAAGCAGTCCTCATTATTTTTAAATGTGCTTGGAAAAATAATCCGATATAATAAAATTGAACTGGAGGCTCATGAGAAATTTTATTTTAAGCACGTGAATAGTGTCTTTTTTTAAGTAAATTAATTAATAGTCTGCTTGTTAAAATACAAGTTTTCCAGGATCTGAATATGCATTTCGTTTTCGTCAGAACTGCTACGATACTCAAACAAAATTGAAAACAGCAATTGTAACAACTGCCTATAATGATTTCTTCGACTTCAATCTGGAAATATCTATTCGTTGGTAACGCGAACTTGCAAAACAAAGTCTTCTTAACATGAATATTAGAATAGTCATAGAATTTTAATATCCTCAGTGAACTCGTACGAATCACCGTAAATTTTCTTCATTTTTTCATTGATGAAACTGCAATATAGGTAATTATCAAATATTTATAAATTTATTTGATGCACATGTTATGGTGTAATATTAACAAAAGAACCATTATATTTTCATTTACAATTATCCACTTGGCAATAAATACTAAAAAATAGTATGAAATACATCATTTTTTTAAACACTGGGGTGGCCGAATAATTATGGCCTGTAGTGTATATATATACAAAGTGTCCATAAAGTCCGTGTGCACTTTAAAAATTTATAACTTTATTTTTATTTGAGATAAAAATAACTGTAAAAAATGTTATATAGTTTAATGTACTTAGTTTTAAGTATAGTTATAGGATACTTCTTTACCGCAAAATTTGCAACAATTTTTAAATATGTAAACAGGTGGATGGGAAGGAGTGGACCATTTTATTAGCCTCCACGTTCGCCAGATTTGATTCCATTAGATTATTTTATGGGGACATGTGAAAACAATTGTGTATGCAACCAAACCTAGTTCATTTGAAAATTTGAAAGCTAAAATAACTAGTATGATTTCAGGCATTACTGTAAATCAGTTGGCAAATGTTTTCCGTGAACTGCAAAATCGTATTACCCTTTGTAAGAAGAAAACTAAATTTTACACGCCTACGCGTTTCGTCCTGTGAACATCTTATAACATTACACTGCACATGAAAGAATTCTCTTCAGTTATGATCTATGACGTTTTTTTAAAAAAGTTTAAAATTTCTGTAAATTTTATAAATAATTTCTGAGCGTTTTTTTCAGTTACCAACAATATTTTTGTTCATAGAAACGTTATTTAAAATAAAATTCATTTCGTCTTTTTGTCTTGATAAAAGTCCATCATTGGACGAAACGCGTAGGCGAATAAAATATAGTTTTCCTTTCGTCTTCTTTATTTAACCATATATATATATATGAATAAAGACAAACGGAAAAATTTCTTAGCTGATATGTTTTTTCCTCGTGATGGACTTTACGAAATCAAATATAAGGATTTAATTTTTCAACAATTACTTCTAAAGAAAAGTTAAAATATCTCTATTTAAAAAAAAAGCTAACTGATTGTCAAGTAAGACAGTAGGGATGGATACTAAGTTATATATATATATATATATATATATATATATATATAGAGAGAGAGAGAGAGAGAGAGAGAGAGATAATATATCAACCCTGAACAGCGACAGTCTGTTTCCATATCATGTCTTGAAAATTGTATTCAAGCGTAAAACAGACTATTGCTGCTCGGCGTTGACCCATGTATCCACTACACAAAAATTTTCATGTTTCAGAACAAAACTGTTCCTCTTGAGGTGATATGTTAAAATAAATGGTGAAAACGATGATGTATTTTTAAAAATATAAGATGAATTTCTGGTTATTTAGAAAATTAAAGAGTGGTAGTTGGAGGAAATGCTTTTAGGTTTGTCAATCGATACTTAGAACGGGGGTCGTGCTTAGGGCCCCCACGGTAAAAATGGACTTGTCTCTTTGATTTAATTCTCTATTTAATTCCACTTTGTTAATAGCTTAAATGTTCTATGTTCAATATATGCTAATGTTTATTCTTTGATTATGGTTTATGTAAGCCGAAAGCTTAGACCTGATAAAAAATCAACAATTACTGTGATTTCTTGTTGTCTTTCAACGATAGTACCATCAAGCTTATCAGACGATACGAACGGATCCTACACAAAATAAATAGACAAAACTTGTCTATATTATTCAACGAAACCTATATATATATATATATATATATATATATATATATATATACAAATAAATAAGGAATGAAGAAAATAATTTCAAGGTTCAAAACATTAATTTAAAACAGTGCTCAATATAAAAATAGTGTACTGAATATTTATTATTAATTATTACTTTAGGTTATGTACAAACAACTACAAAATTGTACATTTTCTTTCGACATTGAAAAAAAAATGTACAATTTTGTAGCAGTTGGTAGTTTGTACATGTTCTGAAGTAATAATTATATATATATATATATATATATATATATATATATATATATATATATATATACGATCTACCCTTGAAACTGAATAGTTTTACCTATAATTATAGGTTTAAAACTACATTCTTAAACATGATTTAACTCCAGAAAGACGCTGGAATCGGTCTTCTTAACTTTCCTTGCTTAACCACATTTATGATATTCTCTTTGAATATCATTTTTTAGATGAATCACTGAAGCTTAGGATTTTAGTTCGAATTCCATTTGAATTCGTTGTATTCACTTACGCGCAAATAACCTTGGGAAAGAATTAACCCGTTGCTTCTCTTTTCAGCTATGGGTTAAATAGCAGAACAGATTGGGTTCTCGAGCCTTGGTTAACAAGCAGTCTACCACAGTAAGTAAAGGCAACCTACTGTGGGAAAATTTCCTGCCCAGTCAGTCATGCGGGTATATGTATATATATATATATATATATATATATATATATATATTGTCATCCGCAGACAGATCTGTTTCGCTGTATCACAGCTCATCAGTACGGTTAACCCAGGATTGAAACCCAACCCAATTGGCGTCAGTCGGCGATTCTACCTCTAGGCTATGGGCGTTCGGTTGAAGATGGCAGACATTTTAGCGCAAATATTATAAATATTATCATTATACGCGACCAATGTATATATATATATATATATATATAGCCTTTGAGATTTAAAAAAGAAATCACTCTAAAAATATGTGAGCAATCTGGGCGACAGTTGCATTTTGGCTCCACTCTGGAAGCGTTAAACGAATGTTTACACTGACCTGGACGATACAAGCAAAGAGTTCAATAATGTTATTGAAGGTCATTTTAAGTAACTTGTGAATCTTCAATGGCATACTTTTGGGTTGTAAAGGAAATCAGATTTCCTTTTCTATATTAATCAACCGCGGGCGAGTAAAGCACTAAACTTTAATCGCCATAATTAACTTTTTAATCGACTGAGTCGATGGATCAAGTGAAATCTCAAAGGCTATATATATATATATATTTATATATAATAACTTCTCGATTTTGTTATTTTTCCTCAGACGCCAATGTTGGGTTCAATTTTACTTAGTTACAGAAAGTAATAGCAAAGCAAGTGTGTACCACTGAATTCCTTTCTACTGAAAAATTGGAACCCACTGACATTCGTTGATGCCTGTTTAATGTTTACGAGAACCAAACAGTGAAAGTGAGCACAGTTGTGGTTAAAGGTGGACTACGCGAGCTTTTTTCGGGCTAATTTCCTGGAATAATACTAGTTTGCACATGAAAAATTGTGCTACTGTTCCTCTTGTATATATGGAAATAAATAAGAGGATTTACTGTTAAGTTCTAGTTTCTTAGACGTGTTTAAATGAGTCTTTTTTTAACCGTAAGTTTAATGTCTATCCCCTGACCTTCAGATCGAGTATTTTTTTTAGTTATACTCTCAATCCCAAAAGATGTAGACGTTAGTTTCATTGTTTTAAAAAACAAAAAAAACAAAAAAAAGAATTAAAAATATAAAAAAAAGAAAGAAAACTGTCAACTCAAACATGTGTATATTTTTTAATCATTTCACACTAAGCAAGGCAATAAAGTCACTAAGACTTAGGGATTACTGGCAATGAAAATGAAAAAGGTTTAGAAAAATATTAGTGATAAAATTTTAGAATTCAGACGGAGACGTTTTAAGTATAGAGTTGAAGCAGACTTTAAAAGAACCGGAAATCCAATCTTAAACAGAAAACAAGAGATAAATCTCTATTCCTGAGATTGGGGAGAATTATAAAACGAGACGACATGCCAACCTAATCCACGAAATATATTCATATCAACAACAACAACAACAACAACAACAATAATAATAATAATAATAATAATAATAAAGATAATATATATATATATATATATATATATATATATATATATATATATATATGTTATACGAGTTGGCTCGTGCCGTAAAAAATAACGCCAAAATATTTATCTCGATATGTTGTCTAAAAATATGACGGCAACATATATGTACTTACAATTGAGTATGACATAAGAAAAAAAAAAACAATCCTAACCCCTGAGAGTGACAGAAGGGAAATATATACGCACACACTACCGGCCATAATTATTAGGCTACGCCAGTTTAAAAAGATAATGATGTATTTCATACTATTTTTAGTATTTATTTCCAAGTGGATAATTCTAAATGAAAATAGAAATGTTCTTTTGCACAATATACATGTGCATCAAATGAACTGTTCTAGTGTCCAGTTTTTGCGCTCTCTTCCCCATGCTAGTCTCTTCTTCTTTCTGGCTGCCTTGTAAAATTTTGCAAAGTAATAATAACAAAAGAACCATTAGAATTATCCACTTGGCAATAAATACTAAAAATAGTATAAAATACATCATCTTTTTTTAAATACTGGGGTGGCCTAATAATTATGGCCTGTAGTATATATATATATATATATATAGGAAAGAATATTAATAAAAAGTTTTGAATTTAAAAATGTACTTTTTTTTAACAGTATTTGTTTATTTTATTATATTTTATATTTCAGACCGTCCTCGGTCCTTCATCAGAAACAAGTGATTTTTAAATTTGAATTAGAAACGTATTTCACGATAGCGTCCGAATATTTTTTGTTTACATCACGTGGTGTGTTTGCTCACAACATGCAGCACGTCCGTAGAGAAAGTCTGTTTGTTTTAGATAAAAATTTCTTGGAATATCTGAAAAAAAATTTTTACCTACTGAAATATTTGTAAAGATTCAACACACCTAAGTCCCTCTTTAAACCTAGCTTGTGTGTATTTAATTTTAAAATCCAGTATTTTTCTTTCTTTCTGCGTGTGTATGTAGAACTAAAATTGGAGTCTATTAGTAAACATTTGCAATTTTCTAAAGTATGATCTAAATGTTTACTAATAAATAGGGACTTAGGTGTGTTGAATCTTTACAAATATTTCAATAGGTAAAAATTTTAATTCAGATATTCCAAGAAATTTTTATCTAAAACAAACAGACTTTCTCTACGGACGTGCTGCATGTTGTGAACAAATACACCACGTGATGTAAACAAAAAATATTCGGACGCTATCGTGAAATACGTTTCTAATTCAAATTTAAAAATCACTTGTTTCTGATGAAGGACCGAGGACGGTCTGAAATATAAAATATAATAAAAATAAACAAATACTGTTAAAAAAAAGTACATTTTTAAATTCAAAACTTTTTATTAATATTCTTTGCTATACATATTAAGACAGTATACGTGGATGATCATCACTATATATATATATATATATATATATATATATATATATATATATATATATATTTATTTATTTATTTATTTATTTATTTATTCAGATACTTTAATCCAACCGGAAAAAGCAGGAAGGTAAATTCCAAAAACCCGATCCTAATTAATATTAAAAATTTTATTTTAATATTAAAAAATGATACAGGAAGAGAGCTCCATGTAATAACATATTACAGAGCAAATATAAATTAAAATAGGATTAATTCAAGGATGTTGAATGACCATTTCGATATGAAAATCCCCACGGGGATAACACATCACCTCAGCAACAAAAAGAAAGAGTTTCTGAAAGGATTTTTTTGTTGCTGAGGCGATGTGTTATCCCCCGTGGGGATTTTCATATTTAAAATGGTCATTCAACATCCTTGAATTTATCCTATTTTAATTTATATATATATATATATGTGTGTGTGTGTGTGTGTGTGTGTGTGTGTGTGTGTACTTTTTCCTTGATCGATGACATCATTATTGCAAAAAATGAAATAAAAAGTTACTGTTAAAGAAAAACCATGCGACAAGATTTGTCATAACTGGCAGTAAAGAAAATCAAATGAGCTGACGCTGTCTCGCTTTTTTCTCTCTCCATGAGCGCGACAGAAGGGAAATACACACACACACACACACACACACACACACACACACATATATATATATATATATATATATATATATATATACAGCGGTCTTTAGTATAATAAGATTCTTGGTAGATCTATGATTAGAATATATGTAAATATATATACAAATAGCAAGACTAAAACTTAAAGCTTAGAACGGGGTCGTGCTTAAGGGTCCCCGCAGAACCCGCATTTGAATCGGTGCTGCAAGGTCGATAGGGGCCGCAAGGCTCCGGGAAGCCGCAAGGTTCCTTGGCTCCGCAGATCCATAGTAATCAAAAAAAAATTAACAAAATAATTATTAGGACTAACTGGAAAATTATTATCATACTTGTATGTTGAAATGGACATCTATCAACCCGTCTCTCTCTCTCTCTCTCTTTATATATATATATATATATATATATATATATATATATATATCCAATTTTTGTTCTTGATTATATATATATATATATATAATCAGGATAATGTTCATAATGTATAGCTTCAAAACGCTAATTTCGCGATTTTTATCCGTTTTTTCGTGATCAGGGAATATCTGCGTTCTCAGAGTATGTTAGTTTGTTTAAAGTACCATTTATTGTTTAAAGTACCATTTATTGTTTAAAGTGCCATTTATTGTGGGTTCAGTATGTTTGGGGAGGCGCAAGTTACATTCTGTGAGTAAAGGGGCTGCAAGATGCATTCTGCGAGGGGGCCGCGATATTGCTAAGCACGGCATTGGCTCAGAATAAACTAAAAGCTGAAAATATCAAATTAAGCTGAGTTTCATGCAATGTCAGTCATCAGGTGAAGTTTACACACCCGCACACACACACATACATATAATTGTGTATTTGGGGAGCATTGTTCTTTCATAGAAGTTCAGAAAAATGACTGACAAGGTATTACTGTTAAGTTCTTTTATGTAATTTTTCTTGAGTTCTTCTTTTTTTCTAGACATAAATTCTTCTTCTTCTATGTGCCCTGTCCTTTCAGGACGTAGGCGATCATGGCTTTTCCCGTCTCCCTATCCCTGGTGGCTCTTAGCACGCTTTCTCCTGTTACACCACGCAACGCCCGTTCAGTCATCCACCTGATCAGGCCCTTCAAATATGCTATCCGCTGCTTTCCCCTGTCTCTCCTTTCATCTATCTAGCCTGTTAGTATCAGGTTCTCCAAGCCGTCCTTCCTCATTGCATGTCCCAGGAACTTTAGCCGTTTCTTCCTGATGCTCAGTATTAATTTCCTTTTCATTTCTATCATTTCCAAAACCTCATCATTGCTCACATTAATTAGACATTTTCTGAACGCTTTTGGCTATTCATTTAGCCATTATCAATAATGAGTACTTTTAACTGAATGTAAGGATTGTTTTATGCATGTATCTAGAGTTGAAAGATTGTTTTATTATCCAAACACGATCAGCACATTTTGGCCGTGTTCATAGTTGATACTATTTAGTGTCGAATTTTTCTTGTTTATCAACAATAAATTTCATTATTTTAAAACTTTTGTTTATATGTAGATGAGGCTGTTTTATTAATATTTTCATTTGGACAATTTTAGGTCCAGAAAAGAAGAACATTACAAGAAAAAATAAATAAATAAAACACATAGCCGCACTACCATATCAGTCGTTTTTGATAAAACTTACACACACACACACACACACACACACACACACACACACACACACACACACACAAATATATATATATATATATAATGACCACTCTTATTCGAGGATACCGGTCTACTAGGGTGGCTAGCTAATCCCCATTGCAGACGCCTGCTCAGACACATTTGTGTTTGTTGAACACCCTTAGAGCCCACCTGTGGGTTATGCTACAGCTGTGCTGACTAGACCTTAGTTACTGTTTCTAGGTGAGAGCACCTTATCTAGTGTGAACAACAGTATGAAGAAGGCCTGGACGCTTAAACCATCGGTCACGATGACTTGTAACTTCGACCTAGCAAAACCGTCGACGACTCTTCAAAGAGAGCCGTCTACCCAGTAGTGGTATGGTTTTCAGGCACTTTTCAAAGATGCCACACTCTGGGATCGCCTCCTCCAGGCCGATAATATCGACCATAAGGACATTCGAACTCGGACTTCATAGTCAGAAAGCAAAGGTTCTAACCACTCGGCCACGTGCCTCTCTGTCTGTCTGTCTGTCTGTCTCTTTCTCTCTTTCTCTCTCTCTCTATATATATATAGATAGATAGATATATGTATATATATATATATATATATATATATGCGTTGATGGATGTTTGAACATATAGTTGTATATTTTGTATGATCGGCTGTGTAGAGTGTATGTAATTATTTAAGTACCTTCAGATATCTCTCTTTTCGGCAATATGGGAATTACACTTGAAAAACAAAACGAGACAAAAAATAACAATTAAATATAACGTTCACTGTGGCAGGATCTGTGACTGATACAACCACAACGATGAAGTCCTCGGAGTCTGCAAGGCTGGTGGAAATGGCTGCTCTGACACGGAAAAAAATGTTATAGAAAATGTCCCCACCTCCATAAAAATGTCTAAACTCCCTATTCTTATATAGTATAAGTAAGTTAAGCAAACAGTGAATGCAATGTAATGTTGAGTAATATTGTTATGTTACCGAAGAGCCAAATCTCTTGCTTGCGTTGTTTGATGAGTACTGTAATGAAAGACTGCTGCTGCTGTTGCTGTTGCTGTTGCTCGTAACGGCAACGCTATTTCCATGTCTTGTCCCAGACTTTATTTCTGTACTTTTGACAGGCGCACTTTCCTTTTTTTCTTTTCCAAAACCCCATCTCTCCAATCTTTTGGTAGTACTATTTAAATCCTTCGCAATTTTGTCCCTCTCATTTCCTGTTATTTTTCTTTCTTTCTTTCTTTCTTTCTTTCTTTCTTTTATATATCATATATCATTTTAGAATTTTATCTTTTTTACTGATTTTTTTTCATAATCTTTATTTAAGCATTCTTTTATTCCTTACTATTTTAGTTTTCTTTTCATTCATAATTCTTTTAAATTGTTCCTTTCCATTTCATGAAATGAAGAAAAAAGAAAGAAAGAAAAGGAGAGTAATTCTTTTTCTTTCTTTCTTTCTTTCTTTCTTTCTTAATGATTACTAATACGACTTCTTATTTGGCTTCTTTCTTTCATTTTCTAATTATCTTCTTTTTCTTTTTTTTTCCTTATTTCTTATGTCGTGCATTCTTTACCATTATTTTCTTAAAATTTTTACTCCCAAAAAATCTATTTCGTTTATATTTTCAAATATTTTTCTCTTTTATTTATTTTTGAAAAACCTCATTCAGTTCGGTTGTCACAATCTCTCTTTCTCTCTCTCTCTCTCTCTCTCTCTCTCTCTCTCTCTTTCTTACTCTCTAAATCCTTAGCAAATGATTTTTCCCTCTCATTTCTTTCTTTCTTTCTTTCTTTCTTTCTTCACTCTTCTATATATCAAATATCAATTTAGAATTTTATCTTTTTTGCCATGATTTTTTTTTTCATAATCTTTATTTTAAAAAGTTCTTTTTTTTTCTTTCGTGCTTTCATTAATATTTATTTATAATCTCATTATTCCTTTCTCTTTCAGTTTTATTTTATTCATAATTTTTTTCAATTATTCCGTTCCATTCAATTCCGTTCCAAAGAAAGAAAGAAAGAAAGAAAGAAAAAAAGAAAATGACAGGAAATCAGAGAAAGTAAAAAAAAAAAAAACATTTGTGAAGGATTTATATATGTCAGTCAGTTAAGTGCCATACGTGATACACGCTTGGGCGATCATGTCTCGAAAGAGACATGACTGACTGGGCAGAAGATTATCCCGCAGTAGGTTGCCATTGCTTTCTGCGGTAGACTGGTAGCCGACCAAGGCTATAGAACCCAATCTGTCCTATTATTTTATCCATAATTGGAGCGAATAGACGGATTAATACCTTTCCGAAGGGTATTTGCGCGTAAGTGAATGCAAGGAATTCAACGTATTTATATATGTACTGATCATAAATAAGCCCGTTCTATCTATCTATCTATCTATCTATCTATCTATCTATCTATCTATATATATATATATATCATGTGCCTGAACTGGTGTCTGCAATAGGGGTTGGCTTACCACCCTAGCAAACAGATGTTCTAGGAAATGAAGTAACCACTGCATAGTAGAAGAGGGTCAGTCGGATACAATTCAGTCCGCCAGAAATTAGGAAACGGCATGCTGTACTGCTTGGCATTCGTGCCGGAAGCTTTAATAAGAATACTTCAGAGTATTTGTGTGTTAATTTAAGAACAATGATTGGATAAGAGTTTGATGAGTCTAATGGTGATTAATGAGGTATGTCAGATCGTTCTGATAAAAAAAAAAACGAATGTGTTGGTGAGGTCCTCAGACTCAACATAAAGCCCTACATCAAGTGCCTTGAGAATGTAGTGCAGCTCTTGGTCAAGAGGATGTCTCCTAAAAGACCCTCTGTCTGTCTACAGGACTCTGCACCATGTCACACAAGCAAAAACCCAGTCATGACTGTCAGACAATTTCGGCGACCACATCACCTCTTACACCTGGCCATCTAACTCCCCAGACTGCAAATCCCTAGGTTATTATGCGTAGGGCGCTGTTGAGCGAGAGACCAATAAAACTCCTTGTAACAGCAAAGATGAACTGAAGGCAAGGATTAAGGCAGCATTCCCCAACTTAAACAAGGAGACCGTACACTATAGATGCTGGAGATTCAGAAATCCTCTGGAGGTTGTAGTTGAAGGCAATGGCGAATTTATTAAATTAATATACTCTTCAGTATTTCAAGATATTTTTGCGTAGTGTTGGTAAATATGTGTTAAAATGATATGTCAGTGATCTTTTTGTTTCTGAGTAATTTAGACGTCAGTTTATCCATCGCATCCTGTATATATATATGTGTGTGTGTGTGTGTGTGTGTGTGTGTGTTTATTCGCGGAGAATATTGAAGATACATACTCCTTACACACACACACACACACACACACACACACACACACACACATATATATATACATACACACACACACACACACACACACACACACACACATATATATATATATATATATATATACAGGTTTCATTAAAAATGAAAGACAGGTATTATCATTAAGATTTTATATAATTTTTCATGTTTTCGTATAAGTTTTGGACAATTCATAACTTGAGTTCCGATAAGACAAAAAAAATATACGAACAGATGAAAAATTATATAAAAAACTTAATGATAATACTTTCACAGTCATTTTTAATGAAACCTGTATAAAAGAGACATTGTTGCCCAAATGCACTATATATATATATATATATATATATATATATATATATATATATATTCCCTTTTTTGTCGTTTATATTTGTTTTAATTGGTGCTTTTGCTTTTTTTAGTTAAGAATCAACGCGATCACTCTAGCCTCCGTACCCCTATCTGCCTATGAGTACTTGAGTGTGTAGTGGGTGAAGGGAGTGAATCCAATGTTTCGTCTGTCCTGTCTCAGGTCTCACCTCTGTTTAGACCTTTTGTTTGAATCCCACACTTTTCTAACTGGGGTACGCCGATTTTCTAGCTGTTCGCTAGCAAATCAACCCCAGCCACCAGACTTTAGCACAGTGGGTTTTTCAATGTATGCCGCGCTGAAACTTAACAGTCAAGAAATAAATATATTTTTTTAGGTATTCAGTCTGTCTCGTATCAGATTCATCATGACTATATTACTTAATTCAATTCTTTGGGATTACACGCATAAAGACACACACACATACAGATACACACACACACACATATATATACAGGGTGCGATGAGTAAATTGTCGCTATATTATATTTTTAAATTCGCACATGCGCGTTCATTTATTTACTGCACAGTATAGCAGGGTCAGTTGGGCAGTGTATGCGAGAAAATATGCACTATAACGCAATTCACTTCACCAGAAACTTGGAAACGGGATGCAGTACTGTTTGGCATTCGCACCAAAAGCACCAATATGAAAATTTCAGATTATCTGAGGACCCTGCAGAGTATTCAGAAACAGTTGGAGGATATATCTAGTCAACATCATGGTGCTTGGATTGAGATTAATCACTAGTGATGATGACGTTCCCAGAGGGCCTCAAACTCAACACGGAGGCCAACATCATGTGCTTTGAGGAGAGAGTGCTGTCTTGGCTCAAGAGGGTGTCTCCTAGAAGACCCTCTGTCTGGCAACAAGACACTCTACCATACCATACAAGCAGGGGAATGCAGTCATGTTCTAGGAAATGAAGTAACCACTGCATAGTAGAAGAGGGTCAGTCGGATACAATTCAGTCCGCCAGAAATTAGGAAACGGCCGCTGCACTGCTTGGCATTCGTGCCGGAAACTCTAATAAGAATACTTCAGAGTATTTATGTGCTAATTTAAGAACAATGATTGGATAAGAGTTTGATGAGTCTAATGGTGATTAATGAGGTATGTCAGTTTGGCACTCTGATCGTTCTGATAAAAAAAAAAACGAATGTGTTGGTGAAGTCCTCGGACTCAACATAAAGCCCTACATCAAGTCCCTTGAGAATGTAGTGCAGCTCTTGGTCAAGAGGATGTCTCCTAAAAGACCCTCTGTCTGTCTACAGGACTCTGCACCATGTCACACAAGCAAAAACCCAGTCATGACTGTCAGACAATTTCTACAACCACATCACCTCTTACACTTGGCAACCTAACTCCCCAAATTGCATGCATGGGGCACAGATGAGCAAGAGACCAACAAAACCATTTGTAACACCAAAGATGAACCGAAAGCAAGGAATATGGTAGCATTCACCAACTTAAACAAGGAGAGTGTCCAGAAGAATTGCAGAAGATTCAGAAGCCGTGCTTGAAGCCAATGCCGGTTTTTCTGAATAAATTTACTCTTTACTATTTTGAGATATTTTTGTGTAATGTTCGTAAATATATGTAAGTGTTATTTTCTGTTTTGCGTAATCTAGGCGACTATTCATCCATCACACATTGTACATACGCTTCTTACATATTTCACTGAATCAATACTCTTTTTGCAAGTACGTATTATCCTGTAGATAATTGATCAAGGTGAAGGGATCCCTCTGAGATGGCTAAATTTTCATTTTTAAACTCTTGTCTCTTGTATGGGGGAGGGGTATGTCTTCTAATATGAGACATAGGTAGCTGTCTGCTTTCCCCTTCTTATTTCCTTACATTCAAAAATTGTTAATCCCACCCTATTTTATTTTCCTGTGTATGGATGATTTTTGGGACTTCTACCGGTATAAAATCTTTAAACACATTTGAATTGAGTGCGCGAGCGTGCGCGCGTGTGTGTGTTGTCTCAAGATCTCATTGAATAATGAAACAGTTACCTTGCAGTGCTTATGCCTATGTCCACACTGTTTAAATCTATAAAAGATCCATCCTTAATACTTAGCTCTTTCACACACACACACACACACACACACACACACACACACACACACACACACATATATATAGCATGATTTTAAAACGGCTCAAGGGCTCAAACTTAATAAAAAAAGTTTTATCATCAAAATGTTTATGCTATTATTAACAAAAAGATCAAATTTTGTTGTCATTATTTTTTTTAATTTATCAGTCCCTTCTAACACGTTCGAAATTTCAATAAATTTTTTTTTTTTCCGTCAGCGATTCACACTATGTTTACATTATGTGGCTATTAAAGAAAACATAATATTACGCAAGTCGTTTTTTTGGCATTGAAAGACACATTAATTCGAAAATGCTTACAAAAATCAACAAATTGTCTGATTTTAATGAAATTTTCAGGGCTTATTTACAAATTAATGAAATTATTTATGCAATTATAATTTTTAGAAAATCTTGGTAAAATATTTTTTTACATCTGTTACCCCCAACTTCAATTAACTGCATAAATCTTCTAAGAATACATTATCTATACTAATTTTTTTATTTATTAGTTAAAGGATTCATTTTAGTATGTAAATTATATAATTTTTTGTAATTACTGGAACATTTTTAGAAAATCTCCTCCGTATAACTACGCTATTTTTTTTTAAATGTAGATAAAGTTTTAACTGATTTTAATTCTTTTAGGATATATTCTGAAGAAAAAAAAATTCGATGAATACTGATTTTTTCTAATAACTGGTTTCATTTTTTTCTTTGCTTATTAAAGTCTCAAACATCTTTTTAAATTTCTTCCAGTTACTCAGTGTCTTCGGTATTAATTCATTAAAAATAGATTTTATTTGCAAATCGAAAATTCATAAGCTTAATACAAATCATTTAGAATTAAGATTTTTAAAATAATTTCTAATTTTTTTATTATGTTAAACTGCACTTTTTTTTTTTTTTTTTTTTTTTACTATGGAGACTTATAAGAGACCACACGTTTTAAGCGTTGTTCTCCTTACGAAACTGGGTTATGTCAACTTTTGATCACCATACATCCAGATTGATTGATAGGTGCTGTCATCAACTATTTAAAAGGTCAACGAGTCATACCTTTGTGATTAAGAAATACTTTTATTCTAAATTTCATGCCATAAACAAGTAATATTTGTTTCAAATCAGAATTAATTTAACTTTAAATTTGATAATTTTCCAAAAATAACGAATGAGAGATGTATATTTTATTTTTGCAAGATTTTTAAAACCGAAAATAAGCTTTTGTTTACAAATGTGTCGATCACTCAAAAAATGTCCGAAAAATTGAAAATTAAAAAAAGTCTCAAAATTTTACATTCCAATCAATATAACTTCTGTTTGAAATTTTGCTTAGTGGAAATAGTAAATTTAATCATTTAGCTTTCAATTAAGCTAAAATTAAAGTTTCAATAAAAAGGTTTTATTTTAAAAAAAAATCTATTTAAAACTTAGGTATCGATAGTAGAGTAGAGGTACCTATATATATATATATATATATATATATATATATATATAGATAAACGTAGAATGTACATATTATTTATCTACAGCTATCTCAGTTTGATCATATCTATTTATCTATCTATGGAAGCCTGCAAATTTAACCAATATCTATTGTATTTCTATATCTGTCTGTCTGTCCGTGTGTCTGTACATCTCTGTTTATCTTATTCTACACCTGGTTCACATGTAGCCTCCTTTCCTTACTCATACCCCGCACCCCACATCTTTGGTCTGTCAGTCTAATGACTCAGTACTCTTCTCAACACGTTACATCACACTGTCTGCCTTTTTACCGTCGCTTCGAAAGAGAGACACAAACGCTTCGCGCAATCATTATCCGGTGTCCACATCTCTCAACTGGTCCGTCTGTTAGACCCCCTTTTGTCCGTTCTCTTTCGTTGCGATGACGAACAGTTTAGCCCGCCGATCTCTCTCAAAATCAACCGACATCTGCCTCCACGTCCCGCGTCACACACACATAACTGAAAAAAGGAAGGATCTCGCTAGAAAGGTGGCTGCTGTTCTGATAACGGTGGGGAAAAAAAAATTAAAGAGTCGATGTAATGGGAGGTGGTGGCGAGAGACGGCATTGTGGAAAAGACTTGAGAGACGAATTAGCAGGAGGAATAGGCGGAGGAGGGAGAGTAAGAGCAAGTACTAGGCCTTAAATGACTGACGTCGACGCTGACGGACTGTTTGCCTATGGTCGAGCCTTCGCCGTTTCTGACGGAACAGAATGTCGCTTGGCGTTCGGTATTTCGCCTAGCAAACCAAGATGGCTGCGGGGTTGGAATTCTGCAACCATGTGTGTGGGCGGTTAAGGCTTGGGTGGAATAGCACGATTGTCTCATCTCATGTAAGTGATTATATATATTTGCGTGAGTATGATCATGTATATAGTATATATAACCGTATAAGGTAGTATTTCAATGCACACTTGCGCGTATACACACACACACACAGATTTGTAATTGTACGGTCCACTCGTCAGGAGTTTTCATAAATTTTATCTATCTATCTATCTATCTATCTATCTATCTATCTATCTATATATATATATATATATATATATATATATATATATATAAAACCTGGATGGCAAAATACCTTATATTAGTAAAACTACTGAAAAAACAATTTTGGCGCCAAACATGACCACAACTCAACGCTATCTATCTATCTATCTATCTATCTATCTATCTATCTATCTATCTATCTCAGTCTGTTCTTTATCTATCTATCTATCTATCTATCTATCTATCTATAGATACAATTTTGTCCATTATATGGCAGAAAATGTATTTTGTAAAAAGCAGTGGGATATTTAAAATAGTACTTTTTGAATATTTTAGAAGGATATTCACATATCAGTATGTGTGTGTAAGTGTGTGTGTTTCTAGCGATAGAAAGAAAGACAGAGAAGAGAAGAAAAAGAAAGGGGAGACAGAGTGAGATAGTGACATATATCAATGTAATTATATATTTAGAGAAAGAGCCATGTCCAAATATATATTTATATATATGTTGGAGCATGTGCGTAAAATTATATATATATATATATATATATATATATATATATATATATATATATATATATAGTCAGTGTTTATATATAAAGTAAATGTTTATACGAATATGATTTTATCCATCTCGTAATATAAAAAGTAACTGAGAAATACACACACACACACACACACACACACACACACACACACACACATATATATACGCATTTGGGCCAATAAATATATGAAGACATAAATGTTTCTCCATGTGTATATATATATATATATATATATATATTGAATAAATATATATGTATATATATATGTACATGTTCAATATATATACATGTATATATGCTTACATATGTTTGCATATGTCCATACGTGCATGAACATTCATACAAGTGCAAACAGTTATGCCTTTATATATATATATATATATATATATATATATATATATATATATATATATATATATTACAGAAAAGTGAAAGAACACATAGATTAAAAATCCACTGTTCAAGCACTTACTTTTATATAGAGTACTCAATACAGAGTAGAGCTTAATATTGTAATTTTGTTATTACAATGGTTTATAAAAGCATAGTATCACTACACAAAAATTTTAACGCATCACCTGAAGAGGAACAGTTTTGTTCTGAAACATTAAACTTTTTCTGTATATTGTGCTTTTATAAACCGTTGTAATAACAAAATTACACTATATATATGTGTGTATATGTGTGTGACTATATATATATAGTCATCCACAGACAGATCTGTTTCGCTGTATCACAGCTCATCAGTAGATGAGCATCGGATTGAAACCCGACTGAATCGACATTTAATTCTACCTCTAAGCTATGACTGCTCGGTAGAGAAAGGCGGACTTTAACGTGCTACATACTATGTAAACACACACCAGTAACCGTGAGTGTTCAAATTCATTATATAAAGAACAATGCGTAAATGCGTGAGTAGCTACCATTCCTCCATAGTGCTCAATCGAGGTGTGAGAGCGTAAATAGTCATTCATACACAGACACACACAGACAGACAGACAGACAGACACACACAGACACACACACACACACACACACACACACACACACACACACACACACGCACACACACACACACAAACACATATACATATATATAGGGTGCGATCAAAAAATTGCTGTCGAAATTACGTAGAATAAAAATGAAAATAGCACAGACATCTTGTTTTAATAGATATATTTACCAACATTACACAAAAATATTTTGAAATAAAAAATGTAAATTTATTTAATAAAATTGCCATTACCTTCAACTTCAGCTTTTACAAGATTTCGAAATCTCTTGATTTTCTTCTTGACGGTCTCCTTGTTTAAGTTGGTGGACGTGGCCATTATCCTTGTCTTCAGTTCATTAGTGTTAGGAAGAATTTCGTTTGTCTTTTGCTCAATAATCAGGGTTGGGGCGTTCGCAGACTGGAGAGTTAGGTGCCCATATGTAAACGGTGATGTTGTCGCAGAAATTGTCTGGCACCCATGAGCGAGTTCTACTGATTGTGAACATGGTGCAGGGGTCTGTTGCCAGACATAGTGTCTTCTAGCAGCCACCCTCTTGAACCAGTGCAGCATTAATTTACACCTCCGTGTTGAGTCTGAGGCTTTGTGGGCAGATGACCAGTGTCATAACGTTGCCATCATCACGCCAAACACCTTTGTAAATCAGGATTAAACTCATCCAACTCTTTTCGAATCCTCTACAGTGTCCCAAGATTGGCATCCAAACACAGTGAAATATTCGTATTAGATCTTACGGTGCGAATGACAAGCAGTACAGCATGGGGTCTTCAAATTTCTTGCTGAGTGAAACTGTACCCAACTGACCTTACTATACAGGGCTGTCGAGAAAATCAAAATCAACCAATGTGCATGCGCTATATTAAAAATATAAAATGGCTCTACTTTTACTCATCGGACTCAGTATATATATATATATATATATATATATATATATACATTAATAACTCTCTAAAAGATCTTTAAATATATATGTATATAAATACATATAGAGCAAATATAAGAAAAAAATTAGGTAGACATGTTATTTCATGGTAAATTGGAAGTGTAGGCCTATTTCAGGCGAACCATCATCAGCTTCCGTCTTTATTGTACAGAAAGTTGCACACGAATGAAATTCACAAAACAAAGACCCCGATTTTTTGGAGGAGGTCTTTGTGAATTTCATTCGTGTAAAATCGTCTGTACAATAAAGACGGAAGCTGATGATGGTTCTTCTGAAATAGGCCTACACTTCCGATTTACCATGAAATAACGTGTCAGCCTAAATTTGTTTCTTTTATATATATGAATAAAGTTAAATGGAAAACGTTTTTTGTGATAGACGCAACTCATCGGCTAAGATAAGATTTATTTTTGTTTTTATTCAAATTTTCTTTTCACACACACGTACACACACACGCATACACATACATACATACATATATATATATATTAGCTGTATCTTAGATTATTCATATATAAGCACAAACACACACATGCACACGCGCACATATGCACACACATGTATATACATATATAGGAAGGATTACTTATTATATCTCATGTCACTACATATGTGCATGAATCTATGAGTGTTTTTTTGCGTGTAAGGTTTTGGATTTGTGTGCGTGTGTATGTTTGTGGGTCTATGTGCGTGTGGGTGCGTGCGCGTGTGTGGTTGGTACATATATTTTATGTTAGCCAATACAATAATCTATTAACGCCAATAACATTATGCATATATTAAGTTGCGCAGCAATCTGGCAAAATGTGATCTGTCATGAAAGGGCTCAATAGCCAGAGTGGCGCAAACCGGTATCAATATATGCATAGCATAAAATATAGAATAGAACTTGAAGTAATTGTTCTGCGCATAGCTGTAAATTAGTCATTATCGGTATTAGAGCGTCAGTAATTGTAAACATAGAAAACAACACGGAATGGTGCTTGGGAGTTTGTGGTCTCAGGAGATCATCAGGCGATGATCTGATAGCGTCAGTCACAATTCTATGTTCACATTGTCTTTATCTTTCTACGCCTCGTCCTCTTTCATCTTTATTATTCCCTTATCTCTTAATCGATAGAAGAACTAGAGAATAGGTGTCTTTACTCAAACATGTTTCACTTTAACAAGCTTCTTCAGAATTTTTTTTTAAGACTAATGATTAAAAAAAACGTTTTTAAAATGAAAGAAATCTCTTGATAAATCTAGAGACGATATGTTGATTGAAATATGATTTCATTGGTGAGATAAGTGTCAAGTGTAATTATTTAAAAAAAAATTAAAAACGTATGCCTGTTTTTATGTGTGTAATATAAGACATAGATGCTTTTTTTTTTTAATCATATCACCCCAAGCAAGGCGGTAACTCCACTGATGCGCAGGGGGCTACTCAAGAGTAAAAAGATTGGAAAAGAGAAAGCCGGAAACCACATCCTAAACAGGGAACCATGGATGAGCCTCTTCACCTGTTCAATAGACGTGGGTGGAGTGTGAACCGGGCAATAGTTTAGTCTATCTCCTCCAATTGAGAGAAAAAAAAAGAAAAGAGTGAGAATATTGGAAAACAGAAAGCCGGAAACCACATCCTAAACAGGGAACAAGGGATGAGCCTCTTCACCTGTTCAATAGACGTGGGTGGAGTGTGAAACGGGCGATAGTTTAGTCTGTCTACTCCAATGATTATTTTATATATATATATATTCATCCGCAGACAGACCTGTTTCGCTGTATCACAGTTCATCAGTATGGTTAGACATCCGATTGCTTTTACCCAGAATTGAAACCCGACCGAATTGGCGTCAGCCGGCGATTCTACCTCTGAGCTATTGGCGTTCGGTAAAAGGAGACAGACTTTTTCGCGTATAATGTATCATACGCCAGTAGCTAGAGTGCTCTAATTCATTACTAAATGAGCGATATATATTATGATGAATAATTGTGAGGGATTGTAGAAAATATATATATAATCTCAAAATATCCACATCCCCCCTCTCTCTTTCTATATATATATATATATATATGTATAAAGATTATTTTTAATGAATCGAAAGTGTGTCAAAACTAATGACGGTTTCCCCTAGGTTCGAATCCAGCCGGAGGATACATATTTTTCCAACAAGATTTCTCGAACATTCAGGCAGGTAGATGTAAATAGATAAACATATTGTTTAATAATAAAAACAGAACATCTACTCAAATATGAACTTTCATAAATATAACGTTACACACACACATACACACACACATACACACACACACGCATATATATGTTAATACTCTTTTATATGAGTTTCATTAACAATGACAGACAAGGTGTGATAGTTAAATTTTTTATGTAATTTTTTTATGTGATTTAATGATATTTTCTTTTGAAGATATCAATTATACAGAAATTGTTCAAATGTTTTATTTATCCGAGAGCTTTTGTAAATAACGCCTACCACTAATCTACATCATGCATAACACCACATATATTCTGTTAGACATAAAATAACATTCTTCCTCCAAATTGGCTAAAAGTATAGCCGAAAGCGCTCGGATAAACAAAACGTTTAGACAATTTTTATATAATTTATGACCTCAGAAAGAAAAAAATCATAAGATCACATGAAAAATTACATAAAAAACTTAACCATCACACCTTGTTTGTCATTTTTATTGAAACCTGCATAAAAGAGAGATTGCTGCCCAAATATCAGTAAGTTAAGTGCCATACATTGGGGGATCATGTTTCGAAAGAGACATGACTGACTTGGGAGAAAGTTATCCCGCCGTAGGTTACCATTGCATTCTGCAGTAGACTGGTTGCCAGCCAAGGCTATAGAACCCAATCTGTCCTATTATTTAAGCAATAACTGGAGGGAAGAGACGTATTAATACCTTTCCCAAGGGTATTTGTGCGTAAGTAAATGCCAGGAATTCAACTGGAATTCGAACTCAGCTCTTCGATTTGTCGTTCCGACTCGATATGCACTGCACCACAACTGCTCAAATATACAATGTTAATACTCTCAGATGATTAAAGAACTTTCCAAAAAAGTGCTTTATTTGTTTCCATGGAAACTACACTTCAGCAGACGCTAGCGTACAACGGCTAGTTTTCGCTATCAACTTGGCTAGTTCTCGCTATCAACAGAAATGAATTTTTTGCCATTTCTGAAAAGTGGGTTTTCATTTTCAGTGTTGACGGTTGTGCAATGTCACTGGGAAGATGGTTTTTTTAGAGCCATCGAAATTGCTACTTCCGTAACGCATCCCAACCTGCTTCGTTGCGCTCATATCCTCTGTTTGATCTCCATGAACGTTAAATTTCGTCGTGCAAAATATTCTTTTCCATAGTATAATTCAGTTACACAACTCTCTTTCGTACGCACTTTCATTTCGAACGTCCTTTTACCAAACCTCCACTCAAAAGCTAATAAAATAGGATGCACTGTTCATAAAACCGACTATATATATATATATAGTGCATATATATATAGTGCATATATATATATATGCACTATATATAGAGATATATTTATATATGCACTGTTTATAGAACCTATATATATATATATATATATATATATATATATATATATATATATATGCACTGTTTATAGAACCTAATATATATATATATATAGCGGAGTTCATTATTTTATTCTTACAGAATATCGCTAATGTCTAGGCATCAGGCATTCTGGTAAAATCTCTGTTTGTCTGTGTTTTTCTCCTACTTTTTTTCTTTCTCTCTCTCTCTCTCTCTCTCTCTCTCAATAATGAACGCTAAGCAATTTATCAACTGTTATATTTGAAGCAAGAAGAAAATTTAAAGTAATATTTTGAGGTTATTTTTTTTTTTTTTGTTACCACAACACACACCCCTGGAGATGACCTTGAAAGGAGATTGAAAGTACTTGGGAACATCGAGAAAGAAATAATAAAATCCAGCTAATTTCTTGCATCTTTCAATTATAACACGCGAAAGATTATCCGTGAGTATGAACGGATTTTTATAAAAAATAAGCAGACACAATGTTTGCAATTTATTTAATTTGTAATGCCTAAAAAAATATTTGCTGCCTAAATACTCAATTTTAATATATATATATATATATATATATATATATATATATATATATATATATATATATAGTTTGATATTCGGTCATTTGTATTTTGGTTCGAACAGGAATTTCTTGGACACTCTCAACAAAAACAAAAAACAAAAACAAAAACATAGAATCTGCTCTTTTTATTTGTTCTGATTTTGGAATATAGTTCGGGTCGAGAACTTTTCAGCACCATATGGTATTTTCTAGATATTTCGGTAATTGTTGAACAAAAAGAATAAAATAACTATATGACAGTTTCTTTGTATTTTATTTTAATTCCGAAAGGTACAAATGAAATTTCTAGGATACATAATGAGGAACAAAGGGTTGGAAAATTTAACACTCACGAGACATATTGAACGCAGCGAATATGGTTGGCAGATTAGGAGAGATAGCAAAATGATTAACATTGTTCCGAGTTACAAATGACGGGTAGTTGTGAAGAGCCATGATCGCGTCCTGAAAAGATATGGCATTTCGAGAAAGAAATCTTAAAAAAACTGTTTATATTTATACTGAGAATTTAAATCGCTCATTAAACACGTCGTATTCTCGAATGTTTTTAACTATTTCTTCATCTGTGAGAAGATTGTCCAGTATTCACTACCATAAAGGTGGACCAATATTATATAACAGTTTAGTAATTGTTTCTTTGTTTCTAATGAAATTTTCTTGTTTCCTAATACTTTACTTACATTTGGGAGGCATCTTTCGCTATCCCAGTGCAGTTCGGATTTCGATGTCACATTTTCCATCCTCTATTAAAACACTTTTAAGAGTTACGGCCATATTACGTTGAATACACCGGTTCTCGCTCGATCACCCCCAGTTAAGCAACGTTAAGCCTGGTCAGTACTTAGATGGGTGACCGTTTGGGAATACCAGGTTGCTGTAAGCGTTTAGTGACGGATGTGCGTTGTGGTGCAGTGGATATCGGCTCGGAAAGAGAAATTGGTGAGCCGAGTTCGAATTCCAGTTGAATACCCTGCATTCACTTAAGCACTGGTAACCTTGGGAAAGGTATTAATCCGTCCCTTCCTCCAGTTATGGGTTAAAAAACAAGGGTAGGACTTGGGGACCCTGTCCTTAAAAACAAATCCCAATGAATCTTGATACGTGAAAAGAAAAATGTAAAAAAATAACCTTACCCCAAAATCATTGGTTATGGCCTTAAAATGATCCCATAAGGATTGATAGGTCGTTAAACCTCCAAACAAACAAAAACACTTTTAATTTTTTTTTTTTTTACTTGTTTAATTCGTCCATTAATAATTTGTTGAGCTGTTTTTATTTTTATACTACCAACAATACATTCTGTATTCTCGCAGCAGATATTAAGCTTTTCATTACGCTTTTCTTAAATATTTTTTTGTATGAGTCTGTGTAGTTTCCTCCCTGTGTTTGCTAACACAACTCTATTATCTACATTTGTAATGCTGTCAATATTATGGTCGTCAATAATGAATCCTTATTTGTCTTTAAATTCCCCCCGGATTGTTTTACTGTAAAGATTGAATAAGTCAGGTGAGCAGTCACATCCTTGTCTTACACCCCTTTCTATTTTTTTTTTTTTGTTTGTGTATTTACTGAATTCATTTTCTATTCGCATGTAGACGGTTTGTTCGAATTATAAGTTCTGAAGTGTTCTAATATTCTTCTCAAATAAGTCAAGCATACCTGGTGGTTCTAAGCGAGCTTTGTGACGTACCTTGTCAATCGTTTTTGTATAATATAAAAAGCATATGTATATATGGTTTTGCGTTTAATTGTTCTTTGTGATAACACTATAAGTATAAATATTGCATTCCTTGTTCCAGTGTCAGAAACTAATCTGCACTATTTGTGTTTTCTACATTCAAATATCTGAAGGAAAAATATTCCATTGAAACACGTGTCATTACAATAGATAACGTGGGTTTATTTCTGACCATTTAAGTCAAGGCATGAAAATATAGCTTATAACTCACGCTTTTGTATTTAGAAGTCGGATGCAGTTGCATAATTCATTTGGAAGTCAAACGTAATACAGAAACTCAAAATAACGTATTAAATATGTCATTCTATTCAGCAATTTTAAAGTAACATAACATTTGATTTCCATTAGGGCAGTAAAACATTCAAGCAAACAGGAATTTAACCATCTCTCTGGCGATGACATAGTAGAGAAACAGAAATACACACATACAGACACACTCACACAAATCTCTCTCGTTCGCTCATATATATATATATATATATATATATATATATATATATATATATATATTGATCGTTTAATAACTTAGTTTTTGGTCATAATAAAATAAGATCAGTACACATTTATATTAAAACGGGTTCAATTATATTTAAGAACATTTGAATATTCTTCATTTGTAAACGAGTTATTACGCGATCTAGGTTTCTACCATGTGGTGTCTCCAGGTGATTTGCAATAACTCTTAAAAAATTTTTAATTCCCGAATTGTTGTTTATTTCCTGTTTTGTTTTTTTCCGAGCGTTCACTAAAATGTGTATCTTTTCCGCTAAAATACACTGTTTTTGTTTTTTTTAGTGCGTTTATTGTTAAAATACACTGGTCATAAAATTGCAAATCGCCTCAAGACACCACACAGTAGAAACCTAGGTCGCATAATAACTCTTTTACAACTGAAGAATATATATATATATATATATATATATATATATATATATATATATATATATGTATGTATGTATATATATATATATATATATATATATCAATTAGGTTAATAAAACAGTACTCGGTGTAATATATCAGAACTATTAAATATATGTTAATAAATATGTATGTTGTCCCTCGCCATTAGCAGGACTCGGAGTTTAATGCACAGCACAATTTTCAGGTGCTCGGTAGAGACTGGCTGTTACATGATTTA
>JBBBDQ010002102.1:715000-725000 GCA_037127315.1 Ascarosepion bandense
CTCTATCTATCTATCTATCTATCTATCTATCTATCTACTTTTATATATATATATGTATATGTGTGTGTGTGTGTGTGTGTGTGTGTGTGTGTGTGTGTGTGTACATATATTCATTTGATGTATGTTCTATACCTATGTATATTTTAACTGGTTTGCATCGATTTCTACATCCGAACCATCAGAGCGACACAGAGGAAAAAATAAACACTCTTCATTTTGTGGCATCGTAATCTGGGTCAAGCTGACCTGATGAATAGAATTTTTCCAAATTTTCCAAATGCAATAATTTGAATTTCGTTTACTGACATTATTTGAAATTATCCCAAAGTCGAAAATTAACATTCACTTGCTTTAATTGTTGGAAAGTATTTATAAGTGCATATGCTTTTTATATGGAATTTTTTCTTACCACTTTCTCAGGAATCCGGAAAAAATATTTCTTTGGCAAGGTCATCGGGAACAAGGTGCATTCTGCACGAAGACACAATAGGGAACATGGTGGTAAAGGAAGTCGTTGTTAAGAGGGTCGGTGCATTTGAGTGGCGGGAAGAGAGAGAGAGAGAAAGAGAGAGAGAAAAGTCGAGCGAGTTAGGCTGACATCGTAAAGGATGAAGAAGGAAACAGTAAAGATGGGTGCTACAAAGACGCTGCTAAAATAAGGATGAACAACATTATTTAGAGAAAATTACTTTCTCCTGGAAGCTTGGCGTAACAGAGTCCTTCTTTCGCCATTCCAACCTATTTGGTCGTATGCCATCCAAGTTTACATTTTAGAACGAGAGAAAAATTGTGTGAAATAGAGTGGTAAATGCAAGAAAAAACTAAAACAAAAAAATCTTTTTAAAAATAATGTGTAAATAGATGACGTGGATATTTGCTAAGATTGATTAAGTCGGGCATAGGGCTACAGCAGTTGAGCACGCGTTTTCTGACCATAAATGTACTGTTGAAACTTATTTTTAATTTTTTTATTTAAATATTAGCTTAGAACAAGACTACAATGATGATGTAGCTGGTGTGGTTAGATCAATGCGACTAGCGTATTGAGCATCATCTTCCAGTAGACCCACTGTTGCTATTTACGAAGTTTATCTTAGTATGTCATAAACAAAAAAGCAGAGACTTCATTAAGGATCGAACCAGCGAATTTTTGTTTGCTTATGTGCTCGTGTGTATATGTGTGTGAATAAGTTGAGATAAAGGTTTATAGGATGTACGTTGTGGTGCAGTAGATATCGACTTGCAATGAGAAATCGGGGAGCCGAGTTCGAATTCCAGTTGAATTCCTCGCGTTCACTTACGAACGGTATTAATCCGTCTCTTCCCTTCAGTTATGGGTTAAATAATAGGGCAAGTTGGATTCTATAGCCTTCGCTGTCAACCAGTCTACCGCAGAAAGCAATGGCAACCTACGGCATGATAATCTTCTGCCCATTGAGTCCTGTCTCGAAAGAGACATGATCGCTCAAAGGGTGTATCACATATGGCACTTAACTGACTGAAAGGTTGATATACGGTATATACTCGTGTATAAGCAGTCTTCATATATAGCGTAACACTAGGATTTTTTACACGAATTTTAGCCCCTCCAGAAGAGGTTTACCTGTGTATTATGCAACCGGTCAAGTGCATGATTTTTAATTACTTCTTAAAGAAAATTTTCTGTGAATATTTAAAAAAAAAAAGAAACAAACAATTTTTGCGTAAAAAAACAAAGATAAGAACTTGTAGTGTACTCAAGAAGTTATTTAACCCCATCATCCTTTCTAAGTTTATCTGAAGTTTCACACAAGGTATGGAGCAACAAATCAGCCGTGAAAACACTACTCAGAAGTAATACGCAACAAAACCATCTCATTAACTATTACAATCCAGTGTCAGTCAGTCAGTTAAGTTCCATACGTGATACACCGTTTGAGCGATCATGTCTCGAAAGTGACATAGCTGAGTGGGCCAAAGATTATCCCGCAATAGGTTGCCATTGCTTTCTTCGGTAGAGTGGTTGCCAGCCAAGGATATAGAACCCAATCTGTCTTATTATTTAACCCATAACTGGAGGGAATAGACGGATTAATACCTTTCCAAAGGGTATTTGCGCATAAGTGAATGCAAGGAATTCAAATGGAATTCGAACCCGGCTCACAGATTTCTCGTTTCGAACCGATATCTACTGCACCAGGATGCACATTCTTTGTAACAGGTTGTAGAGCTGAAAGACTCAAACAAATGAACGATACATTTGTCAAAGGGAAGCTGAAAAGAAGAAGGGATCAGTCAAGAAATGAAATCGCTTCTTTTGAATAGAGATAGAGAAATTTTTCTTTGGCGGGAAACTAAGGAAGGAAGAAAGGAAAATACATTAAAGTAAAGACGTGATGATATATTGGAAGAAAGAAAAGATGGAGAAAGATGATGACGAGGAATAATCGAAGGAAAAAAATAAGAAATCATTGAAGAGGAATTGAATCAAGAGAGAGGCAGTGAAAAAAGATAGAAAATGCGGAGAAAAATAGAGAAATAAAAGGAAAAAGAGAACAATGACATGAAGAAGAGACGGGGAGAGGAAAAGAATGTGAGAACGAATGAAAAGAAAAAGAAAAAGAAAAAGAAACGCATGAAAAACAAGAGGCATAAAGAAAAGAAAAGAATTTGAAAAAAAGAGGAAGATAGAAATAAAGAGAAACTGAAGAAAATGAGAGAGAAAGAAATGATAGAATATGAAGGAAAAGAAACTGAAAAAAAATAGTAAATAAAAACAAAAAGAGGCAAAAAGAAAAGACAATATGAAGAAAACGTGGCTTAAAGAAAAGAGAGAATAGGAAGAAAAAGAGGGAAAAGTAAAAGACAGAAGATGAAAAAATAGAGGCTCAAATTAAAAACAGAATATAAAACCAAATGAGGCAGATGATAAAGAAAAAATCTGAAGAAAGAGGTAGAAAGAATAAGAAGAGAATCTAAAGAAAAAGCGGCAAAATGAAAGGACAAAATAGGGAGAAAAAGTAGAAGGAAAATACAGAAAATAAAAAAAAAGGCTAAAGAAAAACACACAATTGAGAGAAAAAGAGGCAAAAAGAAAAGACAGAGTATGAAGGCAAAAACGCAGATGGAAAAGAAAAAATATGAAGAAAGAGGTAGAAAGAATAAAAAGAGAATTTGAAAAAAAGAGGCAGAAGGAAAAAACAGAATAGTGAGAAAAAGAGGTAAAAGGGAAAAGACAGAATATGAAGGCAAAGACGCAGATGGAAAAGAGAAAAAATTTGAAGAAAGAGGTAGAAAGAATAAAAAGAGAATTTGAAAAAAAAAAAAAAGTAGCAGATGGCAAAAACTGAACAGGGATAAAAAGTCCCATGAGAAAAAATAAAAATAAAAACTAGGGAGAAAAAGTATGAAGAGGAAAAGTCAGAATATGATGCCAAAAAGGCAGACGGAAAAGAGAAAATTGGAAGAGAGAGGCAGATAGAATGAAAAATTAATTTAAGAAAAAGAGGCAAAAGTTAATGACAGGATCTGGAGTAAAAGAAGCAAAAGGAAAAGACAGAACATGAAGAATTGCAGGTTTAAAGAAAAGACTAAATATAAAAGCAAAGAGGCGGATGTAAAAGAGAAAATTTGAAGCAAGAGAAAAAGCAAAGAGAAAAGACGGAATGTACAGGAAAAGACGCTGAAGGAAAAGACAGACTATGAAGGAAAATAGGCAGATGAAAAAAAAAATTTTTTTTAATAAAGAGACAGAAAGAATAAAAATAGAATCTGAAGAAAAAGAGGTAGAAGGAAAGGAGATAATAGACAAGAAAACAGGAAGAAGGAAAGAGGGAATATGAAGAAAAGGAGGTAGATAGAAAAGAAAGAATTTTAATAAAGAGGCTGAAAGAATAAAAAGAGAATTGGAAGAAAAAGAGGTAGAGGGAAAAGACAGAATAGGGAGAAAAAGAGGACGGAGAAAAAGACTGAATATGAAAGCAAAAAAGCAGCTGGAAAGAGAAAATTTGAAGAAGGGGACAGAAATAAATAAAAAGAGAATGTGAAGAATCAGAGGCAGAAAGAAAGAGCATAATATGAAGGAAAAAGGCTGAAAAAAAAGACAGAATATGAAGAAAAAGTTACTGAAAGGAAAGGCAGAACATGAAGGGAAAGAGGCAGATGGAAAAGAGAAAATTTGACGAAAGAGATAGAAGAAATAAAAAGAGAACAGTGAGAAAAGTAGGCAGAAGAAAAAGACAAAAAATTAAATAAAAGAGGCATTTGAACAAGAGCAAATCTGAAAAAAGAGGCAGAATGAAAAGGAGACTATGTAGAAAAGTAGACAAAATAAACAAGAAAAACATGAAGGAAAAGAGACAGAATGAAAAGGGAGAACACGAAGGACAAGAGAGAAACAAAGAAAAGGAAGAACATGCAGCAAAAAAGAGAGAATGAAATAGCAGAACATAAAGGAAGATAGACAGAATGAAAGAAAGAGAATATGATGGAAAAGAGACAGAATGAAAAGGAAGCACATGAAGGAATAGATAAGTAAAAGTGACAGAATGAACATGAAGAAAAAGAAACAGAATAAAAAAAGAGAACATAAAAGTAAAAAGACAGAATGAAAAGAGAGAAGAAGGAAAAGAGACAAAATAAAAAGGAAGAACATGAAGGAAAAGAGACAAAATAAAAAGGAAGAACATGAAGGAAAAGAGACAAAATAAAAAGGAAGAACATGAAGGAAAAGAGACAAAATAAAAAGGAAGAACATGAAGGAAAAGAGACAGAATGAAAAGATAAAACATGTAGGACAAGTGGCAGAATGAGAAAATGAGGGACAAAATGATGGAAAGAAAACAGAATAAATGAGAGAACACGAAAGAAAAGAGACAAAATGAGATGAGATAACATGTAGAAAAAGAGACAGAATGAAATGGGAGAACATGAAGCAACAGAGACAGAATGAAAAAGAGAAAACATGACGCCAAAGAGACACAATGAAAAAGGAAAACATCAAGGAAAAGAGACAGTATAAAAAAAGAGAGGACATGAAAGAAAAGTGAAAGAATGAAAAGAGAGACCATGAAGGAAAAGTGACTGAATGAAAGGGTAAACATGTAGGACAAGCGCCAGGAGGAACAGGGAGAAAAAGATAGAGAAAGAACATGAAATAAAAGAGACAGAATGAAACGAGATAACATGTAGTAAAAGAGACAGAATGAAATGGGAGAACATGAACCAACAGACACAGAATGAAAAGAGAAAACATTAAAAAAGAGACAGAATAAAAAAGATAAACATAAAGAAAAAGACACAGAATAAAAAGAGAGAACATGAAAGAAAAGTGAGAGAATGAAAAGAGAAAACATGAAGGGGAAGAGACAGAATGAAAAGGAAGAAAAATGAAGAATAAGAGAGAGAATGAAAATGGAGAACATGAAGGAAAGGAGTCAGAACAAAAAGGTAGAATATGAATGAAATGAGACAGAATGAAAAGGGGGAACATGAAGGAAGAGAAACACAATGAAGGAAAAAGACAGATTAAAAGGGAGAACATAAGAGAAAATATACTAAAAGAAAGGAAGAACATGAAGCGAAAGAAAGTGAATAAAAAGTGAGAACATGAAGGAAAATAGACAGATGAATAGGGTGAACATGAAGGAAACGTGACACAATTAAATGGAGGAACATGAAGCAAAAAAAAAAAACAGAATGAAAAAAGGAGGGCATGAAAAAATATATACAATAAATAAAGAAGAACATTCGGCGAAAGAGACAGAATAAAAAGGAAGAACATTAAGGAAAAAGGACGGAAAGAAAAGTGAGAACATGAAGGAAAAGCGACAGAATGAAAAATAGAACATAAATGAACATAGACAGAACGAAAAGGAAGAACATGAAGCAAAAAAAAAAACAGAATAAAAAAGGAGAATATAAACGAAAATAGACAAAATAAAAAAGAACATGAAGAAAAAGAGAAAGAATGAAAAGAGATAACATGAAGCAAAATAGACTGAATGAAAATGAAAAACTTGAAGGGAAATTGACGGAATGAATGGTAAAAAATGAAGCAAAAGAGAGAGAATGAAAAAGGGTGAACAGGAAAGAAAAGAGACAGAATGAAAAGGGAGAACATAAAGGAATGAGACAGACTGAAAACGAAGAAAAAAGTGAAAATAGAAAGAATGAAAAAGAGAACACGAAGGAAAAGAGAAATAATGAATATGGATAACATGAAGGAAAAGTGACAGAATTAAAGTGAAGAACATGAAAGAAAATAGACAGAATGTAAAGGGAGAATATGAAGGAAAAAAGAAAGAATGAAAGGGAGAACAGGAAGAAAAAGCGACAGAATTAAAAAGGAGAACATGAAAAAAAAAAAATAAAAGAGAATGAAAAATAAGAACATGAAGCAAAAGAGATAGAATAAAAAGGGAAAACATGAAGAAAAAGTGACAGAATGAAAAGAGAGAACATGAGGTAAAATGAAAAAGGATGAAAACGAAGAACCTAAAGCAAAAGGACCGAATGAAATAGAAGAACATTAAGGACAAGAGACAGAAATAATAGGGCGAAAATGATGGAAACGAGACAGAATAAAATGGGGAAAAATGAAGCAAAAATTACTTAATGAAAAGGGAGAATATGAAGGAAAAGAAACAGAATGAAATGGAAGAAAACGAAGCAAAAATGACAGAATGAAAACAGAAAACCTGAAGGAAAAAGAGATGGAGTGAATGGGAAAACATGAAGGAAAAGTGAAAGAATTAAAAGGATAAACATGATGCAGAAGAGAGAGAATAAAAAGGGAGAACAAGAAGAAAAAGGGACAAAATGAAAAAGTAGGAAAGTAGCACATGAAAGAAAATAGACAGAATGAAAACGATGAACATGAACAAAAATGATAGAATGACAAGGGAGGACATGAAGGAAAAGAATCAGAATGAAGAGGCAGAGCATGAAAGAAGAGAGACAGAATGAAAAGGGAGAACATTAAGGAAATATACTAATTAAAAGGAAGAACATGATTGAAAAGAGAAGTAAAAGGAAGAACATGAAGCAAACGGGGCAGAAAGAAAAGGGAGAACATGAAGGAAAATATACAGAATAAAAAATAAAGACATGAAGCGAAAGATATAGAATAAAAAGTGAGAACATGAAGGAAAATTGATTAATAGGGAGAACATGTAGGAAAAGTGACTGAATTAAATGGAAGAACATGAAGCAAAAGAAACGCAATGAAAAGGGAGAACATGAAGGAAAATTGATTAATAGGGAGAACATGTAGGAAAAGTGACTGAATTAACTAGAAGAACATGAAGCAAAAGAAACGCAATGAAAAAGGGAGAACATGAAGGAAAATGAAACAGAATAAATAAAGAAGACCATGAATCGAAAGAGACAGAATAAAAAGAGGGAATATGAATGAAAATAGACAGAAGGAAAAGGGAGACCGTGAAAAAAAAATACAATGAAAAGATAGAACATGAAGGAAAAGAGACAGAATGAAAAGAGAGAACATGTTGCAAAAGTGACAGAATGACAAGGGAGAACATGAAGCAAAAGAGACAGAATTGAAGGGAAGACCATGAAGGAAAATTCACAGAAGGCAAAAAGGGAACATTAAGGAATTTTCTCTCTTTTATTCTGAATATTTTCCTTCGTGTTCTACCTTTTCCTTCTGCTATTATTCATTTTAATTCTCTCTTTTCCTTCTCTCTCTTTTGCTTGAAGGTAAAGAAGCAAAAATAAAAAATAGATAGAAAATGAAGGAAAAGAGGCGTAAAGGAAAAAAGTGAACATGAATGGAAAGTGGCCAAGAAACAAAATTAGAGAACATGAAGGAAAATTGACAGAATGGAAAGAGGGAATATAAAGTGTCAATAAGAAAAAAAAAGAAAATGTATAAAAGAGGCAGAAAGAAAAGAGAGAACATGAAGGAAATGAAGTAGATGGAAAAGAGAGAAGATAAAGGAAATGAGATAACGGGAAAGAGAGAACTTGAGAGAAATGAGGTAGACAGGAAAGAGAAGACACGAAGGAAATGAGGTAGACAGGATAGAGAGAACCTAAAGGAAATGAGGTAGTCAGGAAAGAGAGAAAATGAAAGAAATGAGGTAGACGGGATATAGAGGACCTGAAAGAAATGAGGTAGACGGGATATAGAGGACCTGAAAGAAATGAGGTAGACAGGAAAGAGAAGACATGAAGGAAATGAGGTAGTCAGGAAAAAAAGAAAATGAAGGAAATGTGGTAGACGGGAAAGAGAGAACCTGAAAGAAATGAGGTAGACGGGGAATAGAGGACCTGAAAGAAATGTGGTAGACGGAAAAGAGAGAACCTGAAGGAAATGAAGTAGATGGAAAAGAGAGAACATAAAGGAAATGAGGTAAACGGGAAAGAGAGAAATGAGGTAGACAGGAAAGAGAAGACACGAAGGAAATGAGGTAGACAGGATAGAGAGAACCTAAAGGAAATGAGGTAGTCAGGAAAGAGAGAAAATGAAGGAAATGAGGTAGACGGGAAATAGAGGACCTGAAGAAAATGAGGTAGACAGGAAGAAGATAACATGAAGGAAATGAGGTTGAAGTGAAAGAAAGAACCTGAAAGAAATGAGGTAGACGGGAAAATGAGAACCTGAAAGAAATGAGGTAGACAGGAAAAAAGAACCCGAAAGAAAATGAGGTAGACGGGAGAGAGACAACCCGAAGGACATGAGGTAGACAGGAAAGAGAGTGCATGAAAGAAATGAGGTAGGCAGAAAAGGGAGAACCTGAATGAAATGAGGTAGATGGAGAAAAAGTAGCAGAATGAAAAAGGAAATTTGAAGGAAATGAGGCAGAAAAGAAAGAGAGAACAGGAAGGAAAAATTGCAGAATGAAAAGAGGGAACGCGAAGGAAAAGTGACAGAAGGAAAGGAGTGGATAGGAAAAGAAGGATTTAAATAAGCGTAGAGAAGAATATGTGAGAAATGATAAAAACTTAGTTAAAAGGCAATTATTGACTATGATGATACATTAGTGAGAGAAACGGTTTATAACAGAAAAAGAAGTGTCCACCCTCGTCTATTGAACAGGTTAAGAGGCTCATCCCTTGTTCCCTGTTTAGGATGCCGTTTCCGGCTTTCTCTCTTCCAACCTTTTCACTCTTTTCTTTTTTTTTTTTTTTTTCAATTGGAGTAGATAGACTAAAATATCGCCCGGTTCACACACCAACCTCGTCTATTGAACAGGTGTAGAGGCTCATCCCTTGTTCTCTGTTTAGGATGTCGTTTCCGGCTTTCTCTTTTCCAATCTTTTCACTCTTTTCTTTTCTTTTTTTTTTTTCAATTGGAGTAGATAGACTAAAATATCGCCCGGTTCACACTCCACCATCGTCTATTGAACAGGTGTAGAGGCTCATCCCTTGTTCCCTGTTTAGGATGTGGTTTCCAGCTTTCTCTTTCCCAATCTTTTCACTCTTACGTAGCCCCCTGCACATCAGTGGTGTTACCGCCTTGCTCGGGGTGATATGATTAAAAAAAAAAGAAAATATGTAGAGAAAGTTGGGGAGAGAGATAAATACAACTGAAAGACGACCATTAGAAAAAGAGAAAAATGGATTGCGAAGTAAAAGTTTGAATGCGATGAAAGATATTGAAAGAAGTTGGTAATAAGAAAAAGACGTAAAAGGGAGGGAGAAAGAAAGTAAAAAACAAATTATGAAGAGAGAGAAACAGAGGACAGCAAAAAAATTGATAAAAATGGATTATGATGATAAAAGGTTAGGGATGTAGAGAGAAAAAGAAGGCAGTACATCAAGAGAGAGAGAGAGAGAGAGAGAGAGAGAGAGAAAGGAAAGATGGAAGACTGGAAGAAGAAAGAAAGACTATATAAAGACAGAATGGGTGTAGGAAGTAAGAAGTAAAAACGGAATATTAAGAGAAAAGGAGAGGGAGAATGAAAGGAGTAAAAATGGATTAGAAGAGGAAGAAGAGGGGGAAGCCAGAAAGAAGCAAAAGAGGGAATATTACGAGTTAAAGTGAGGGTGTCAGAGA